>VUQR01000280.1:42254-84033 GCA_015108515.1 Hemichromis elongatus | reverse complement strand
GAAAGAACGAGATGGCGAATACAAGCGGCTGAAATGGGCTTCCTCCGAAGGGTGGCTGGCCTCTCCCTTAGAGATAGGGTGAGAAGTTCGGCCATTCGGGAGGGGCTCAGAGTAGAACCGCTGCTCCTCCACATCGAAAGGAGCCAGTTGAGGTGGTTCGGGCATCTGACTAGGATGCCCCCCGGGCGCCTCCTGGGTGAGGTTTTCCGAGCTTGTCCCACTGGGAGGAGACCCCGGGGCAGACCCAGGACACGCTGGAGAGATTATATCTCTCGGCTGGCCTGGGAACGCCTTGGAGTTCCCCCCGATAAGCTGGAGGAGGTGGCTGGGGAGAGGGAGGTCTGGGCTTCTCTGCTTAGGCTGCTGCCCCCGCGACCCGGCCTCGGATAAGCGGAAGAAAATGGATGGATGGATGGATAAGAGCCACTCCGTGTATATTTGTGCTTTTTGGACATGTGAAGCCTAGAGATGGATCTATGGGAAAATCCCAGTAGATCAGCAGCTTCTCAGTACTCGGAGCAGCCACATCCAGAGTCACTTTTACCTTTCTTTATCATTCTGATGCTCAACAGCAGGTCACCTTGGCCATGTTTATATGTCTAAATGCTTGTGTGTACCAGTGGTTCTGAGTTCAGTGCTACCAACCCTATCTCTTTATTAAAGTAACTTTCACATTTATATAACTAAAGTTTGCAAAAGATGCAAAGTTTTAACAGTCAAACACAAATGAAATATAATACATAACTAAAAATGTGCTGAACATGAATGAATTGTACAAACCTCAACATTTGTACAATTCATTTTGTGGTTGAGTTATTTATTGATTAGTGACAAAGAGAGGCTGTCAGCTCAGCTGTATAGCTGCAGATAGAGAAATAGTGCTTTCGGTTTAATTTCCAACCAGCCCTGACCTTGGAGAGCCTCACTTGGCCTCGACGTGGAAAGCTGCCCGGAGCTGCTGCGGTCTACAAAGTCCTCGTGGTGAGAGTGAGCACCGTTAATAGACATACCCTCCCTAACCACCAGTGGAGAAATGAACGTTTCAATTACAGTACGGTGCTCTGCTAATAGCGCTTGAATCGTGCGTCCAGCTGGATTCCATTTGCCGCCATGCTGGGAGATCGCTGCAAAGATGTCACGGCCGATCGCAAACGAACGTGCCTTGGCGGAGAGCGAGCAGCTGCTGACTACCAGGATTCATGCTCAGACTGACAACTTGGGTATTCCTTCCACTTCGGGATGGCCTGTGGTCATAATGTGCTCGGTGTCAGCACTGTGGGTCCAATTTCTGTTTTATGTCTCCATTTTATATTTCATTGGCCCTTTCCGCTGCTTTCTCTTTTTTTTTTTGCAGGATTAGAATCTTTAATAAGAGGTTGGGTGAGCTGGAATTAATTCATCACAAATTGTCTGTGTGAGTGTATGTCTAAATGTGTTTGCGATGGCTGGGTGTGCCAAGGTCTCTTTTCGGTCAGTTAACACACACGAGATGTTTGTTAGCTGACTGCCAGTTGAGTTGGACTTCAGCTGCAAGCTCCAAACACTGCGTCTGTGTGCATCACTCAGCTGTGTATTGTTCAGACACCGCTGCAGAAATATGCATTATTACACCTGTCAACACACTTTAGTAGACAGTTACACACACACACACACATTTGCTGTATACATTACACATCTGTATATATTACATATAATTTAATACATGTGAGCTATTCTCAGCCTGTGAATCTTTAGGCATATTGGATGCATAAATAACGGTTATTTAAAATGGAAATGACAACTGCTAATGAAATCCTTTTGTTTGTGCTCACAAACATTGTGAGCACCCTATTTTCACAACCTCTTACCCTTCCCTTTTGCTAAGAGAGAAGGAGCCAGTCAAGTTTAAATTTTCTGTAAGGGACAAAGCAGTCAAAAGACACTGAGACAGGTATAGCATATTATTCAAAAAACAGCTGATAATGTACTTAAACACCAAGAAGTAAGACATAATTAGTCAGACCAGATAAACAGAATACTACCCAACAAATCAAGATCTAACTCAACAAACAAAACTTTTTTTAGTGGCTCCTTTATTCGTAATGCGTCATCGGGGCAGATGTTTGATTTGGCACGTTTTTACAACGTGCCCTTCCTGAGACTGTTTGTTGGGCAAAAGTGTGGACCACTACACTACAAGAAGAGGCTTCACCAAAAACCTCCTCGTGATCATTTTGGTCGCTATTAGATTTCCCTGACTTGCTAGAAAATACTCTCTAACCAACCCCCAAGCAGTCATGGCATTTGAAAAAGAGTAACAGAAGTTGTGCCTCACTTAAACACTTTAAAAGGCTCAACCTTTACTTTGAAGGTGAACAAGGAGGAGTAGTATTTACCGGCAACTTCCATACAAACTACAGGTAATTATATATTAAACAACAGCACTGTTTACCTCTTTGAAACCATTTTTTTTTACCAGGTTGCTAGTGACTAACCTTTAGGTAAATTGCACGTTCTTCTAGATAAGTTGGATTCTTCCAGACAAACTTCAAAAAACATCAGCAATCTGCTAGTGACCAAAGTATTTTAAAAGCAGGTTTCAGTACTGCCCCCTGTTTGAGACCCATTTCTTAAAGGAATTTATTCAAATCTAAACTACCATTCGCTTTAATCTTCCGCCAGATCTCCGGCGTCTGACGTCAGTTACAACATGAGTCGCTTACCTTGTCCGTCACTTCCGTCCTTCCATGTCATTTTTCACATTTTTTTTTTATTTACTTTTATTTTCTTGATTGTTGTTTTTTTTTTGCCCTGTATAGGTTTCTTTTCCTCAGTCAAGTCTGTCCCGTATTTAACAAATGAAAGTAAAATAAAATAAAAAATAAAAGGTGAATCAAATGGACCACTACGGCAAGGCAGGATGGTCCATTTGGTAGAGTAAATCCGTTGAGCATCTTTCTTCACCTTTAGACAATAATTCTAAGGGCAAAAGAGCCAAACGGGACAGGCAAAAAAAAAAAAAAGAAAAAAAAAGAAATCCAATTTGTTTATGCGGTCTGTCACTTTGGTTATATCAAATTTTTAAAAGTCAATTTTTTAAATCATCTCAAACGTACTCTGTTTGAGAAGAGAGGATTATCTGGAGTATACAAACCACTTGTGATTGACAAGTGTCGGTTGCTGATTCCTCTATTTTCTCCCACTTATCCAATCGGAGTCACGGCTGGAGTCTATCCCATTTCCCAAGGCAAATGTCCAGGATACACCACGAACAGTTTGCCTGCCTATTGCAGGGCTAGCCTGTCACGGTCACTGGTACACCAAATTTTGAATCACCAATTAATCTAACAAGCACAAGGGAACCATGCAGGCTTCACACTGGCAGGTGGATTCAAACCCAGGACCACCTTGCTGTGAGGCGATAGTGTTAAGCACTGTGCCGAAAGTCCCCCCTGCTGTGTTGCAGGTCATTTTGTTTGTTTTTTTGTTTTGGGGTTTGTTGAAACTGGCTTCTAAGTATAAAGTATACTTTTAGGGAATTTTTAGGGTGGCATTCATCTTTTACTTGTTCTAATTTCTATTTTGGTTCTTTGTGTCAACAGTAAGTGAATTATATTTATATAGCATTGTTAAAAGATAAAATATATAAATGATGGCCTAAGAGTCTAGGAAGAAGAATTAAGTTTAAGCATTTTAGAAAGATTTGGTATTTGACCATGTAGGGCCCTAAAAATAAAAAAATGAAAATGTAAAATTAATTCTAGTCATCATTACTAATTGGCTGCATTTATGGAGTATTTGACTGTGAGCCAATAAATGTGCAAATAGTCAGCACCCACTGGAGTAAAGATCTTTTTGACTTTTTGCAATTAAGTCTGTAATATTTATACTTTTATTTAGGATATTTTTTATAGTTCATATAAATATCTGTTACTAAGATTAAGTGCTAAAATATTCTGCAATTTTAACCAAAAACAAAAAATATTTGTTTTTGCTTTTAAACTCCAACAGAACAGTAGATTGGACAGAAAAAGAGTGAGAGAAAAGAAGTAGGTGAGAGCGATATGCAGGATATGACCCTATGGAGGCCTGGGCCCCTACACTAGTCTTTTGGTATATGGGTTGCCTCTTCAACACAGTGAGCTATGCTGGCACCTTCATGCCATACCTTTTTCTAAGTGAGTAAACATCCTATTGCTTAAGGTAGTTAAATTCAATATGAAAAATGAGCCTTGCACTTCACTCTTGACTTCAATCCATCTGCAAACATGATTTTGCAAAGGGCTCTCCAGTTTCCGTGGGTCGTTTTACGCCTTTGCTCTCTCCTGCACTCAGACACTTCTTTGGAGAATCAGTGCTCCAAGGGTTTGAATGCTGATGTACCAGAGACCTGCCCAAATAAGTCAGTCCTGCATTTGTGTTCCTGATGTCAGTGCTGTTCCCACCTGCTGTCTGGTGAACTAGAGATTAAAGGAGGGACAGACACCCTGAAAAAATTTAGAGCAGAGGTCAATGAGTCATTACTGGGAGAGGGGAGTCAGGGTGACATTGGTGGCCTTCACAGGAGGGCATCTGAATATATATAGATGGCTATTTCAGGAGCAGAATCACAATGTATTGTGATTTGGGCAAGGAGCAAACCTCAGAATAGAAAATGGTGTTAATGAAGGTCATAGTGGGAGGCAGTCCCATGAGCTTGTTTTCTGGACACAGGTCAAAAATCTTTGGACAACAACCAAACTTGTCCCTGTTCTGAAAGCTAAGAGCTACAAATGATACCTAGCTCAATTTCATTCCTGGATTGGATAAGTGGAAAAAAATGAATGGTTGGACGACCGCCTAATCAAGTATATATGACATAAAACATAAACTGTGAGATCTAATGATAAAAAAAAATCCCCATTAAGGAGACAGAAAAACAAAGAAATTCTCAGACATACATATATTTAGAAATATAAAATACACACAAATCCAAAGAAAAATATGTTTATTTAATCTATATAGAAATGATGCAATGTGCATCTCAAAGGGAAAAACTGTGAGACAAAAATACTTTGGTACATTTAAATTTCCACATTGCAATTTTTTAAAAAGGAAAAAGCAGCAGGGTACGGTGGTGTGGTGGTTCCTACACATGTTTCAGGAAAAGAACCCTCAAGAATTTGTACTGAACTATTGCAAGTTGTTTCTTTGTTATGCATTACGTATGATTAGACTATGCCACCACTTCATTGAATATTGCACCCTGAATGGGTAATTCCGGACTCACGATATCCGACATGTAGCGAAACACATTGGTGAGCTTTGATTAAAATAATGAATCAGTGATGGTGTTCAGATGATGTGCAGTATAAAATTGATACAAAAAGGCATATGTGATTTACAAACAATTAAAATTCTACAAATAGTCTCTCAAATATAATTGAATTAAAAGCCAGACTCCAGTGGTCGTTCTGCAGAACACACCTGCTACTGAAAGCGCAGCGGAAAGAGCTGTCAGGTTAGTAAAAACTAACACTTCTGAGTGATGTTCTCACAGATCCCACTAACAATGAGAAATCTGAATATCCAATGGCAAGTTTCTACTTTCTATTCCGTCATCGTCTCAAGAGACAACTAGATACCTCATATCAAAGTGTACAATTTCAAAAAGTTAGAAGCTACAAATAGTTCCTCATGAAATGTGTTGCAAATGTAGCTGCGATACTTTGCAACAATAAAAACAAACTACAATAAAGGTGAAACAACATATAAAGTGCAAAGAGAGGTTTCAATAAATGCACTGGGACTGACTATAGTAGTCACACAGGCAGTGTACAAATACTCTAAAAATGCCACTTCCCTTGTTTCCCCCTTTTTTTAAAATTTCCTACCTGTTGTTTTATTTTATTTTATCTTATCTCCACTGCTTTCAGGATGGATCGTCTTAAAAAGGCATTTCTCACAGTATTTGGCCAAGACCAACTTGCAAATTAAAATTTGTCAAGCAAGATTTAATACACTGCATATTGCTGCTTAACATGTCATGGATATGTTGTCTGAGAGATGTAGGTGGCTCGCGTCCGCCGCAAGCGGAGGTACATTCATTTAATTGTGGCATAAAATGACATGAAAATTAAAAGTCAGTACTCTAAGACCGTCACAATCACGTGACACCTTCCACCTTTTTTTTGCAGTTAATTACTCATTTAGTTTACTTTACAACGTGAAAAGTGAGAATTTCCTCTTTTCTTCTATAGCGCTGGCAAAAAAAAGCAAATTACTCATCTTTCCGGAATCAACAGAAAGGTAGTAAACAATTAAAATGCTTTATCTTGAAATACTGCCCAAACTGAGATCAGTGCCAACTACAGCAACAACAACTGTAACAACAACAATATCAATATAGTAAAAAATGAAAAAAAAAAAAATCACAAGAAAAATAAAATACAATAATAAAACCCTCTTCATAGAAATCAAACCAGACTATTACTAACGTGAATATGCTGGACAATGTAAACCTACTAAAGTTAGCAAATATGATACCACAGAAAGCACATCAATCATATTCCTCTCACAGAGAGCGCTCACATCATTGTTTCTACAATGGTGTGGGTGGGCTTGATTAAGCCATTGTTCCCGTTTGGGTCCAGGGGCTGTGTCAGCTCGCTGCCCTTCAAGTTGTATTCTTTCGGGCGGGAGCTCACGCCTGACTTCGCTGGGGCTGCCACTGCTTTGATCCTCTGACGGAAGAAGATGAGACATTAAAATAATGATCATCAGAAGCTGGGGTGGTTTAAGGCTTGAAATGACAGTTATCAAGAAAATAAACAAGGACAGTTGATTAAGGGCAGTTTATGTGATTATTAATTATTGTGTACTTTCTTTTGAAGTAAAATACTTTTGCTTGCTGAGACAAATGAACCAAAAATACATGCAAATTGCCGACTGCTGAGCTTTATTTAAACTGCTAGCTGGACTTTTCTGCCTTTGCAAAGAGCCAGGAAGTCTGTTTCTTCTTGACTTTGGATTGATTTTGCTCACTTAAATATCTACAGGAAAGCTCCCATTAAAAACTCACCTCAATCAGAGGTCCCTCAGACTGCAAGATCTTGATGACCATCACCATTGGGATGCAGATCATGGAGGACAGGGCCAAAAACCAGCCCAGACCAATGGCCCAGTCAGGGTATTCATACACCTTGTTATAGGTCAATGGCTTGTACTTCACCAGTGAGAAGACAAAGCAGCCCTACAGGGAGCAAACATACACACACACACACACACTGCATTTAGCACAAGCTGCGCCCCTTCCATGTGACCTTCAGCAATCAGCATTTGTCACGTAATAAACTAGAGTGTCTCCAGTTCTTCCAACACAGTGAAGTGCCACTGATCTCTCACCATGCAGAGGACAGGAGTGATTATGGACCAGCTCCATTTCATCCATGGGTTTGGTCTGTAGCCAATCATATCCTCAACTGCATCATAGAAATTATCGACTCCTGTTCAACAAAAAACAGAATAAACAATAAGCCATGTCCATTTGTTTCTGCAAAATTGGCAAAATAGTGATTACTGCACATAAGATACCAGCAACTCTATAATCTACTGTTGTTTTTTCCAATGATAGAATGACCTTGTTTCTGCCTGCTGATATTAGCATATTTATGAGCCCTTATCTGTGTTAACTGCCATGGACTGCACTGGGTCATCGTTATATAGTATCAATAATCTTAGCTCTGTCTTTTTTTCTTACTAGACCATTACTGGTCTTTACTGGGTGGCTATAGATTGCTGTGTGATTAGTGCGACTGTGCTGTAGTACACTGGTTTGTGCAAGACATTCACTGTTGATGTAAATATTAAAACATTGTTTTATTCTGTTTTTACTGTTTTTCTCTTTTTTTCCTGATGAATAGACAGATGACTACTATAAAAGCATAATTTCAACACAGAAGCCCCCAGCTTCACAATTCAAATGTTATTTGGGAAAAACTTTTCTGGACCACAAATCTTCCACTAATAAAAAGGGTGCCATTAAACCACATGGGCATTAGCAGGGAAGGTGCAGCTTTACTTCCATTCCATTTAAGGTTTTTCTCTTTGGCTAAATGTCGCTTTGTTAATATTGGTAGGGTATAATCTGGTGGGAGGCAACTCTCAGTGGCCAATGACAATCTTGCAGGGGACTAACTCCATCCTCACCTCCCCTCAGCCTCAAAGCAACCCCACAATTAAAGTTATTTACTACTGACAGGTGAAAACCTCACAAGGACACCTTTGTTTTACATCCCAGAGATCATTAAGACCTCTTTTACCAAACTCTTTGGAAAAAAATGATGGCCAGAACAGAAACCTATCACATCTAGAGTCACTTCCACTTACCATAAACCCAGGCTACAGCAATGCATTCAAAGAACGCAACCCACAAAAGGCACACACCACTGGCTGCATAGTAGTCAAAGAGCTGGAACACATACATGCCACCCTGGAAAAAGAGGAGACAGAAAGCTGCATTAATTATCTGTGTGTGCATGTGTGTGTATGTGGTGAAAAAATGGACGTCACAGAGATAGAAGGGGAAATTAAATCCCCTTCTATCGAGGGTGCTGAAAGTAGGACGCAAGAATCCTGGCACCCTACCAATAGAGTTTAACAGGTGCTAAGACGTCATTGAAGTGCGCTTAAATGCTGAATGGAAAACAGCATTCCAAATTGTTCCATTCTGACATGCCGGATGTGTGTGTGGTAGTGTGCTAGGAAGCCATATTTGGCTCTGACAATACAGCAGCAGAGAGGCATGTAGAAAATGTGCAGGGTTATCGCTGTTGTTCATCTGTTCCTTTTCCTTATCTTGACGAGACAGCCATCAGAAGTATGTGCGCTGGTGACTGTTGATGGACTTACTTTTGTCACCATGGCGAGTCCCAGGAGATAGCTCATGAAACACATCACAGCTATGAAGATCTCTCGCCGGTAACCTTTCCTGAGGACGGCTGGATACAGATCCACAATAGAGGTGATCTGACCTTCCACTTCAACAAACTGTGTGGACAAAAGCAAATAAGTTCTCAGAGAAATTAAAAAAGAAAGAAAAATTTAAAAATTTGCATTTCTTTCTGCATGTATGCAGCTCTTGTTTAGCCTCCACAAACGAGTGATTAGAGAATGAGGGCCGTCTTTGTTGCACAGTAATGAGAATTTAAACAAGGCTCCTCTCTGCAACAGTGGTTTGTGGCTACCAAGACACAAGAGCAACAAAACAGTGAATCACTGTCTCTGTCTGCTTGTCTGTGTAACACTCTTGCTCCCCTGTGTCTCCTCATTGCCTCATAAGCAACAATATGTTGCAACAAAACTATGAATTTCCTCGCATTCATCAGAGCGCAGTGTTGTTATGCACAGAGAACACGCTCCTTTGTTGCACAATAACAAAGAAAAAATCCCTTACACAACTGTGGCATGTATGTGTGAGCGAGGTTAACAATATATAGCATTCAGGAGTACAAATGTGCATATAATTTACGGCCAAATAAATGCACCCACACACGCTGGCATCAGTTCTCTCATGGAAATAGCAGCACTCGCACGAGCATTTACATGTACTCAAATTTAGAGCGCTGGCCTGATTTTGCAGCTGACTGAGATGAGGAGCTTGCCATGTGCAGGACTCAGTTAGCACAGGAGTAGAATTACACTTGAAGGGAGGAAATGTGATATAGCTGGAGAATCCCTTGGGAGTACACTTGTGTTTTGTCTACTTAGATGATCTTGTCTTAATCAGAGCTCTGCCTCGTATGAACGCTAGGATGTTTGCGTACAAACTATTATCCTTACTTTATTAACTAAATGTCTGTACATCCACCAACTTCCATAAACTTAATTTGCCACCTTATAGGGCAGCAAAGGTGCTGTGATCCTTAATCAGTACGGTCAAATGTGTAAATTGGTTTCCTGTCTGTCAGTTATCTGATAACTTAAACTTAGAGAGGTTAGAAAGAGAAACGAGAGACACTAAATGTGTTTTACATATTAGGTCAACAAACCCGCAGAGTCTCGGAAGTGTCTATCTCAAATTAACGGGCACAAGACCAAACAACTGTTCTGAGGATAGCTTTACAGTACAGTAAGAACACTGACCTGACTGTCAAGGCCCAGAAGCAGCAGCATGATAAAGAAGAGAATGGCCCACAGGGTTGGCAGTGGCATCATGGACACAGCTTTAGGGTAGGCAATGAAGGCCAAGCCGGGACCTGGAAGGAGAACAGAGAGGGGGTGGGGAGAAAGGGCAAAGGACAGAATTAACATTTCTATCTAATTTTGGCTTGGCCGATACAGTGTGAGGAAATGGTAAAATAGAGTAACTGCTGAATTAGAGGGGCTAAGCAAATGAAATACTGCATTATGGCCATCTGTATGAAATGGTTAATTTTCTTTTTTGCTGGCCACATATTAAAACCGTCCTTAGATTGATTTTCAGTCTAAAGTTATCCTCTGTAGATGTTTACTTGCAGGACAAGCAACAAAAATAAACAAAAATACATACTTATGTATACAGTGTAAGTATACATAGTTTATATATGAAACATTACATAACTGCCAACTGTTATTGAGGATATATTGCCTTTCATACTGTACATATCATAGCTGTGTAACAGAATATTTACAGCTCATTCATTCTGAACATAAGTTTAGCTGGATGCATCTCTATCTGTCTAACTGTAACATGCTACCCTGCATTTTGGTTCTAACAATGTGCAATAAATGTGCAATAAACCTAATCTAAGCAAAGCAGACATGGATTTTAGCAAAGCAATGAACCAGTTCAATGAGATATCATAAGAGCGTCAGACACAGACTCCATTAATTGAACAGCTGAGAAAAATGTAGGTCAAAATATTCGAAAAAACATATACATAAATATATAGATAGATATATTTTAGATTCCATATATGATGGAAGCAACATAGAAATACTGGCATTATCATGTTTCATTTACTTTATTATATTCCAGATATCAAAACTTTTAATTTAAACTGAGCAGAGAAAGCATGCTTAAAGAAGACACCTCCCCTTCATAGTCAACATAGGAAATAGAGGAAGTCAGATCCAGAACCAGTAGCGTCCATCTCAGGAGATCCACAGCTTGTTAGCAGAACTGGTCTTACAGTAGAGTGCTTACAACATACAGTTAAGTACATACAGTAAAGGGCCAGTCTTCTTAGCAATGGTCCAAAAGATAATGCTACTGAATGGCATGAGGAGGATGACTGTGGGACAGACTGGTGCCACTGAACAGCCGTAGTAATGATGACGGCACAGTGCAGGAGCTCTTTAACGCCGTAGTTCATTGTGTAGCTAAAACACACAGCATCACATCAATGCCGTAAAATCTGTCCTTAGAAAAACGTGGCTCACACTTTGTAGAAATAAACCTGTTTCTTTGAGGCTTTTGTTCAAGGAGTGCGCATTTGCCGATACCTCTACGTTGTTAGATTTCTAGACTTAGATAAGCTAATTCTTTTAAATTTAATTCGATTTTCAATTTTTCCAATTGTCTTTTTTTCTTTTCTTTTCTTTTCTTTTCTTTTTTTTCCGGGCAGCAGTGCCCACCATCACTGCTGCCATCACCTTGGACCCTCGTACCTGACTCTGCCACATCGGCAATGTCCACCCCTTGTTCTTGTGCCATGAAGCCCAGGACGGAAAATATTGCGAAGCCAGACACAAAACTGGTACCGCTGTTGAGGCCTCCCAGCAGCAAACAGTCCCTATGTCACACATATGTCATGGAGGTTGTTAATGAACACAGGTGGAACCGAAGTTCCCATTTTCTTTTCACGCAACCGTCTCTGACACGAGTTGCTGTCACTACTACACTCCCACTCGCCCCAGTGGAAACGCAGCTCACCTGTAGCAGTTGTATTTGTACTTGTTGTAGCTCCCCAGTGATGTCATGGCGCCCAGGCAAATGGCATAGGAGAAGAAAATCTGGGTTCCTGCATCAATCCACACCTGAGAAGTAGGAAGTGATTGCTGATTTTTTAAAATTTCTAAAGATTGCCTTAAATCTACAATCACTGGTCTTTTTACATACTTAAGGTAGTAGAAATAAGGTTTAAGTACTCCATCATCATCATGTTATCATCTCATTGTGTTATTTCCAACACAGAGAAAGCTGTGACCAGTAAAATTCAAACAATGAACTCGTGACCATGTTTTTGACTTGGAGAACTGAACATCTAAGGAACATGTGAATGATGTGAAGGTGCAGTAAAGCCAAAAACAGCAGCAGTGGAATATCTTAGCTTAGCAAAAAAGTCTGGGAACAAAAGGAAACAGACAGTCTCTGTCTCTTTCCAAAGGCAATAAATCCACCAGCAAATCCAGAGATCAAATCAAGAGAATGTAACTAAAGTTATATTCTCTCGATTTGTGAGCTATGCAGGTGTTGTCTGGGGATTTCAAAACTTTTTGACATAGCTATTTGGGATCTTTGTGCTAAAGTAAACTGTCTGCTGTGTATAGCTTCATGTTTAAAGTTCAGAAAGATCATGCAGTGCTTGCAAAAAAACAAGTTAAAGTGTTCCTTTATACAATTTTATATGATCCAAAGACTTTTGCAGGAAGCTTTAACAGATCAAATAAAAGAGGTTTTCATTCTTACCTCTGGATCTTTTAGGCGGCTTAGGTCAGGGTAAAGATAAAATTTGATCCCTTCAGTGGCTCCAGGGAGAGTCACGCCACGCACCAGCAGAACAATCAGCATGACAAATGGGAAAGTTGCTGTTATATACACCACCTAGACCGAACAAAGGATTTATTAGCTAAAAACAATGAACAAAATTTAAAGGGTTATGACTCATCGCTGCTGGGATATAGTGGAATAAACACTTCTTCATTTTTAAGTTTCATTTCTACTCATATTTGTCCAGCTCCTGCACAAAGGCAGCACTGTTCTTATTAAGTGACAACAATTTCCCCCTATGAATAACTGAGTGGAGGGCCTAGATGCACTTCTTCTATAAGAAAACTCATGCATGACACAGTATAACATGGCATGCATGCAATCTGCATGCATTACATCCTGAATTGTGAGCTGATTCAAGGTTAGATCATTTTAAGACAAATTTGTTACAAAAATAGGGAAATACACACACCTCCAGTTCCTAATAGTGTTAATAATTTTCAAAGACTCATGCCTTTTGCCTCTAACGCATTTTCGGGTCTGCTAACAGAAACAAAGGCAGGACTAAGGAGCGCCAGTCAAGTGTTTACAGCAGACAGTGTGTCTAGCCAAGGACTGACTTCCAGGACAACGTGGAGGCCTGTGTCTCTTAATCATCTCTATTAACCTTGTTTCCAAGCATGTGGGCTTTCTCTGAGCAGCAGTGTTTTGTCACTGACTTGTTAGGGAAAAAATAAAAAACTGCATCCAAGCAACCCAAAAAGTACAGGGTGTGTTGATGAGTCACACTCACTTTCCCTGTGGACTTGACTCCCTTCCAGATGCAGAAAAAGCAGATGACCCACACCGCCAGGAGACACAGCGCTAGGTCCCACTTCAGGGGGCCGATATCTTCAATTCCAGTGGAGATGCTTAGCACATTGCGTCTGCAGAGGAAACGTATGTTAGTGCCTAACTAACGTTTAACAAATTGCCATTAGATCCAAACATATTATTATTGCAAATGTGCATGAAAAAAACAACTTTCCTTCAATGTAATCCCACACTTTTAACTTTAAGAATACACTGGCATTGTGCAGTGCAAACCACGTTTATATTAAACTAGTAGAGAACTAGTGCTTTCTAAAAGTAAACACTACCCTTACAAGAATGTCGCTGTTCAAACACATTTACGCAAGCAAGATAAAGAAGCAGTGTTACTTTAGGATATTGAAGTGCGTGGATGTGTGTGTGTGGGCGTGTGTGTGTGTCACTCACTCCCAGAACTCGGTGACGGGGGAGGTAAAGTTGGTGGCGTTGGCTGCCAGCCAGAGGGTCTTGTTCTTGCGCACTGTGTCCTCTACACAGTGCTCTGTGTTCCAAGGCTGCTTGCACTTTGCCCAGGGGAGCTCAGGCTGAAAGCACTGAAACAGGTAGTAGAGTCCCCAGGCCAAGATCACAATGTAGTAGATGTTTAGTAGAGACACGATCACGATAGAGGCATAGCCAATACCTGGGGACACAATAAGAGGGCGGGCAGATTTAAATTTTAAGGTTAAAATTTCTCTTAACATCACAATCAAGCTTTTTGTCAGCGTGATGGCTTCGTTTAAAGCTGCAGTAACAGATTTGTGACCACTTGTGGGCAGAAAACGAACTGTAAACACAGCATTGGCAAAACACGTGATTCAGTTCTTCTTTTTTGTTGAGCTGCTCACCTACCCTATCAGTTTTTTGTTTTTGCTACAGCCTATTGTGAGAGCTCAGTCAGAGTGAACAAAAACAGGAAATTAAAACAATGCAAAGCATACAATACAGCACGCATAATTTGCTGCAGAGATGGCTTAAAATTCCACGTGTTAATCAAAACAAGCTGATGGGAAATTAGTCATGTGAGCCTCTGTTTATTTCAAAATATCGATAATAGCCACTTTAAAAGAACATGAAAATATTGTGAAGTTACAGCAGCAACACGTAGTGTGGTCAAAGGTGAACAAGAAGACTTTATTCCTACTCAAACACAGAGGAACACAGCCCAGGCTTCACTTGACTATCTACTGTTATAATGTCCTTAGTGTTTTTAAGTTATTTTTAGATGACTTTGCCAGGAACCTGAACACAAACACCCCTGTACTCTTCCATCGCTTTGGAGTATTTTTAAACTTATCATCTCTTTCACTCCCTCCTCCCCCTTCCTACATTCCAAATGTAAACTGATAGACGACGCAGCCCTCCGGCGTGTGCGCGTATGTGGTCCACACGAGTAAAGTCGCATATTCTCTGTGTGATAAAAACACATAAAGGTATGCCGAACAGCATGGAGAGCTGTGATTGGTCAGTTCTGCAGCTAACTGGGGACTTTCTCTACCGCGCCTGAGGCTCTAACAGCAGGCGGGCAGACATCAGCTTCAGCATTCTTTGGATTACAGGGACCGTTGGCAGCTGCTGGAGATCCGGGAGCCATGCACTTTCCTCTTCTTTCCTCTTGCGTGACGTCCCACGTGTGAACATAAGTAAGAGTGTCAAAGCAGCTGCTACGGGTGTGGTGCGTCAGTGCTTGTCTACAGCTGTCATTCAAATGCAAAGGGCTGCATGTAAGAGGTCCCGCAAGAGCTCAAGTAAAGAAATCAGGTGACAAAAGAGCGACTGTGGCAGTTTTAATTATATCTCATAATCCAAAACCAAACAAACAGGTACGCTTGCAGTTTAATGGCAAAAAAAAAAAGTCTCATGCAGCATGAGACTCTGATCATTGCTAGGCACCTTTCCCCCCGTCATAGTCTGTTTCTATGGCAACCAAAAACTCATCAGTCGATTTCAGCAAGCACTTTTTGGGTGAGAGACGTGACGTCTAAAGAATTATGAACAGAAATCTATGAGGGAAAACCTGCTGTCCTCTCCCACCCAGCAAAGAACCATTTATGCACTAGATCCTAAACAACTCAGCTAATTGTGTTGTTGCACGGAAGCACACACACAGCTGAGGTTCACAGCAGTTTCACTGTTTGGTGGCTGGTACATGTACTCCAGCTTGAAGGAAAGATTTAGGTAAGTGTGCATTTCATTCCTTTTTTCTTTGCTTTCTGTATGAATAATATAAGCTTGCATTACATTTGTTTAAGAGTTAAAATAAGCTGAAGATATGTGATGGTGTCTGCATGAGGACGGAGTTGTGAGTGAAACTGTAATGTTGTGAAGCATTGTGCATCTGTAGTAGAACTATAACTGGATTTTTAATGCTTTATTTTTTTAAAAAGGGGGGAAAATAACTCCCTAATATAGAAAACATCTATGTTCACATATGTATGCGTGTATCCTCCAGCCGAAGTGCCAATCCTCAATTTAGGAATTTTAATTCTTAGCTTTTGCATTTCTGCATTCTTTGTGATGTAATCTTCACAACACAAAGCAGACTAATGGGGTAAGACTGGTCTAATTGCACTGGCAGAGAGAAGAGGACAACACGGCAGAATGTGCTGTCCAAATGATGAATGCTGCACTGACACAGGAGGAAAATGAGGGCAGAAACCTTGCTCAGACAAATGAGGCTTTTACTCAGCGTTAAATATTAAACAAATGAGTTGGAGAGCATTTGTGCTGCTGTGCAGAGGTTTTATTCCTTTCTGTGGGTGAGGATGTTTGTGTTTATGTGCTTGACCTTACCAGTGAAGATGGGGCAGAGCTTAGCCCAGCAGGTGATCCCTCCCTCAGACGTGTACTGGCCCAGTGCAACTTCCAGGAAGAACACGGGCAGACCACCCCCGAAAAGGAAGATGAAGTAAGGGATAAGAAATGCACCTGAGGAATCCAAGCACGATTGAGTTCAGATGACCTTAATCTTGATCTTCTTTTTTTTTTAATCTGTTTTGAATCTTTTACTTACCGCCACCATTTTTATAACAAAGGTAAGGGAAGCGCCAGACGTTTCCTAATCCAACAAAGCCTCCGGCCACGGACAGGACAAAGTCGAGCTTACTGGCCCACTTCTCCCTCTGAGGAGCTTTGCCTTCTGCCTCATCCTCAGGTCTCGTACCTGGGCTCTTCCCTGGTGAAGGTTTCAGAGTGTCCTTGTGAAAGTCCTTCAGACATTGAAGCTTCTCTTTTTGTGCCATGCTGCAGGCAAAGAAAAGAAAAGAGACAATGAGACAAACAAAAGGACAGAGGTGAGCGGGAGGAGCATTAGGGAGATAATGCTCCTGACTGTTTTGGCTTGCTGTGCGAGCACATAATATACACGACAATGCTGTTAATCTTGCTAATCTGAGCAACTCATGCCTGGAGGTCAGACTATAGAAATGGTTGGAGAGCAGATTTGCATTGGACAAGAGAGCAGAGGTACATTTGACAGGATACTGTAAAGAGCTTTCGGGCGGGAAGAGTCAAAATGCAAATTCTACCAAGAATTTTATCAAGAGATATCAAAACACCAGTGCAAAACACTGCAACAGAATACACTGGAGCAATCACACAGGGAAGACACACACTGTCTTTCTTACTCTGTCGCAATAATTCACCAATAAAGAAACTCACTTGGTTTTAAACACATGCAGTAAAACACAGACTACACTGTCGTAATTCAGATTAGTGTGTTTTACAATGCAATGAAAGGCTTTATGAACCCGTGTTCACCTAAAGGATCTATGTTTTTTTTATTCAACCACATCAGTAGCGAGTCAGTTCAACAGGATCCAAATTTAGAGAGGAAGATATCCCTGTGCATTCCCGCAGTGCTAGCTACTCTCAAGAAGCTACAACAGCGTAAGTTAACTCGAGTGTTTACACTGTAAACCATCTTTCCACGAAAGAACGGATTTTTTAATACAGGTTGAGGCATCCTATTGGGCTGTGTGAGCCAAAAAGAAGAAAGCAACCCTAATAGGGTAGGAATAACTGTGTAAGGCATGGCAAGGCTGAATATAATTTAAACTCCCAGCTAGTGGGTGTTTTAGAAAGAACAAAGGAGCCATAATAACAAAGCTATAATTAATTTTAAGATATGAGATTGAATCTGATGCTACTGAGAATGAGTTGGCAAAGCAAAATCAGATACTTCCCTTTAGCAAAGATCAGGTGATGAAAAGCATGTACAGAAACTAAGTAATCTGAGTTGAGTTCCTCCTGACACCTAGTCAAGAGAACTCTTTTTATATAGAGACAGTAAAAAAAAGAAGAAGAGGCAATTAAAATGTAAGGCTGTTTGAATTTACAATCACACTTTCACCTCTCAGGAAATGGACTTTAACCAACAAAAACATTGGGAAAAAGATTCTCTGAGAGCTCTCACGTGTCTGCTGTGGACTGTGTCTCCTCACTAAATTAGTGCACACTGTGAGCCATCTTTTTCTGAGTTTTCTCTCTTCCTGTTATGCATGACAAGTTCACTTGAATTGCTTGCCATTCTCAGGCTTGCTTACATAACTGGATCAGTTCTGTTTCTCATCCTGTTTCTCTCTCTCGCTCACTCTTTATCCCTTTTACTCCCCTCCTTTTACTCTCGTCCGCTCAGCGTAAGCTTTCACTTGCCTGCCTCGTGTTAGGAAGCTATAGATTTAAGCAAACAGTCCTTGGGACTGGCTCCAGATATAGCTCACAAGAAATTCCCTAAGCTTATAAGAAGGAAAACAGTGGACTAGTTGAAAATCCTCAGTGATGAATGCAAAATTACTGCCTTTCTTCTTTATGTCAATTTGCATCACAAAAACAACAACAACAAAGCCTATTCACAGTTCTTTTACATTGTGTTTCATTTCAACAAGAGGCTTTTAATACCCAAAAACATTACTTTGATTTAATTATTTTAAAACCCACTAAAAGACAAAGCTGTGACTACACACACCCAAGCTGTACCTGATAAAAATCTCCCCTCAGAAAATCAATACAGAAAACTTACATTTCCTTCATGGCTGCAACTATGTATAGTGTTCCTCTCTCTCAGCTGTCACCATTCCTCTGTACTGAATGTCTTTATGCTGCCAGGGTCAGAAGAAGTGAAGCTGACAGCAGAGCCCGCCCCTTGGCTAAAGACAATTAAACCCAAAGTAGAGATTGGACACAGCTTTCCTCTGACAGACAACTCAGGTACCAACGTGGGAGACTGTAAATTTCCACTTACAAGTCCCTGCCCACAAACATACAAACTGCCAAGTGGTGGGGGATGAGTGTGTGTATCACAAGCAATGCATACACATACTGTTTATTCATGTGGTCGACACAGAGGACATTTCAGAGGAAGAGACAGACTGAGAGTCCTTCACTGGTTTATGATCTGGTACAAGGGGACCAACTGAACGAAGCATTGAAAGTTAGTTAGTTAGCTTGTTTTTTTATTTGTTTGTTTTATACACTTAAACAGTACTGAAAAATAAATTTCAGTTCCACAACACCACTTCCTCTGAAGGGGGATCTTTCTGTGAAAACTACTTTAATTTAAGACCATGTCGAGATGTCCTCTGTCCTTTCACGACACGTGGCGTTTTATCTGGGAAATATAAACAAGTACAGTATAAACTAACAACAATGCCAAATAAGGTAATGTGTCTTCTCTGCTTTTCCATGGTCTGTTAGGATGCAGTTCATTGCTTCAGTGGCTCACAGTGGCTGGCATGGAAAAGTCAGTTTAAACTCCTCTGGAGGATTTACAAAGTTAAATGAGGGACAAGAATCGGCTGGTGACAATTTAAATACACCTTTGGCACCTCTTGGATTCATAATCCATGCAGTATGTTCCTCGGTGTCGTGCTCTCTATATATACTATTTAGGTTATGCCAAGTTAGGTCCATAATGTGGCTAATAATTAGCTATAGACTCGTCATAAGTCATTGTGCCATGTCCACCAGCAGTTACATCATCAATAAACACTCTGACTTGGTTTTAATGTCAGCCATACACGCCCATGCCATAACACTACCTCTACCATGTTTGACAGATGATGTGGTATACTTCATATATTGAGCTCTTTCTCTCCTTCTCTATACTTTACTCTTCCCATTATTCTGGTTAATACTTCAAGTTAATACTTGTAAATTCAACACTCTTAATCACCTTCAGATATGGCTGCTTCATCTAAAATAAAAAGGAAACATGCCTCAGATGGAAATTAAACTGCTTGTCAGTCATCAGGACTAAGCAGTTACAAATGGGTAAAATTCCTAAAATGTTAATGCATTTTAACTGCCAAATTAAACATCCAAGCCTGTATTTCAATCAGATATTGACAGCCCGTCTTAAAATCTACAGAGGCAAAACTTGGACTGTCTCTGTCCAACAAATTATGGACCTAACTATAATATTTGACAAACACTACCTGATCTCTTGCATGGAAAACCACAAGATTTATATTCTGACAGTAGACGCTTGCAGCACAAAGAAAGTCTGTCAGATGGTGTCATAAAAGCAAACACAGTGGTGTGTTAAGGAAAAGTTGGGGATTGATACCTGTCGAGTAATTTCAAACTGGATGGGTAATGCAAATCGTGAACAGACTTTGTTCCTTCACCTTCTACTTCTTTTTTCCTTTAAGAATCGTGTTTTCATTTTTTTTTTTACACGCCTTTACATTTTGTCTTCTGCAATTTGGCTGAAGTGTTGGCTTTAAAACTGATGCTCACTTTGTGATGATTAGGTCTGTGTGCAGTCTGAACAACATATGAAAATGGGTAAATTAATTTATACAGCACATGTCATTAAACTTTTATGCAATGTTCTTTGTATAAATAAACAACCGAATATGCATGCTGTTGGACTGTAGGAAGGATATGGAGGAACTGGAGGGAAGCTATGCAGCTGCAGGGACAAAATGCAAATGCTACACAAAAAGGATCCAAGTTTTAAAGCCAGACCATTGTGAAACAGGAGTTTCATCAGGAGCACCATCGACAATGAAGGAATAAACATGTAAAACATGTCACATACATGACACAAGTGGAGCTGATGAAAAAAGTAAAGAAACAGAAACTGTTGTGATGGGTATCTAATTAGAAGGCTGTTTATAAAAGAGAACCACAGTAAAGTTGGAAGCGGTACAGTTTAATGACCTTGCACTTTGAAGGTGTGTTGTGTCAGCAGTAAATGATGCAATATATTAAAATGTTTGTGTTTTGTGTTGTTGTATTTGAAACGAAGAATTGCGGTAATCCAGGAAAACACAACCCCTCAAAGAAAATCAAACAGTATCAGCTCTTAATTTAGCGGAGAATCACAATTTATTTACAGGGTTAAAGCAGTTTCACAGTAATGTATGAAACTTCACCAGTTCACAAACAAAAAAACATTTTTAAGTCAGCCTCTGAGCACCTCACCCCCTCCGAAAGGCCAAATTCGGGGACTTTATTTTCAGCACCGATACCAAAAGAGGTACAGCGACCCCTGAGGTTTTAGCCGCTGAGAGGGCGGACTGGTGTTACTAAAGGACACATGCCAATCCATCATACACTGGCTGAGGCGGAGACAGAAGAAGTAGGTTAAGTATGTGTCACTAATATATAAGCTAGTAAACGTCTTAGTTCATCACACCTACTTCAGCATTCACTCAGCTAATGATTTGTGGGTGAGGAAAGCGAAGCTGCACCTTGACACTTTCCTCCTCATCACATATCAATGTGAAGCCGTCCGCCCCTGAACGCACCACAGCAGCTCCGCAAATACGACTTAACAGAAACAGGAAACGCTGTCTTATCAGATACGATGCACATGGAAAGCGGGTTCAAAGACCAGAACTTCGCTTCTTTCCCCCCTTTTTTTAGTATATAACCAAAACATGGCCTAATTTAGTCACGTCGTTTGTATGACAGGGCTGAAACAGTCTTCCTTCGTTGTAGCGGATATAAGCACACAGCATCATGTGAAAGAAAAAGAGGAAATGTTTTTAGCTTTTTATGAGCAAATAAAAAGGATCAGCAAGCTTACTTTCTACATCAGAACAATAAATATTAAAAAAAAACAACCAACAACAACAACTTACATTTAGATTAATTTGGATTAATTTTCTAATATTAAAACATAGTCTATTAATCTCATGCACTTAATGATATATAAAGAATATATACGATTACCTGTCCTCTTACTTTTACTAAGCAGTCTGTTGTTCCTTGTTTGGTAGCCTATGTTTAGCGACGAGTCATAAAATGTAATCTACTTTTTTCTCCCCCTAAAATCGCTGATTCAATGAGCGTGTGCGCGTTTAATATCAGTTTGAGTGGAAAATCACTAGCTTCTCCATGCAACCGCTTCTTAAAGGGGCAGTCTCCCTGCATCCGCCCTTTTACCTGATTCTCTTGAGAGCTTCTGCCTGAAAGACCAATAACGACTGGAAAACGTTAAAAGACCATCATGCGGTATTTATCAGGGATTTGCAAAAGACGATGAACACTTATAGGGCTACGTTTAATTTACCACGACAGTGAAAAACGGACCATAAGAAATACACCAGAATTACGCAAGTGAATTCGGTATGACTTAATGGCTTTATTGGTGGTTTATAAATGATTGACTATGGTGCAGTATCGATCAGTTATTACCCAATACTGGCATACAATACAAGTGGAAAAATACAGCTGGAAGCTATCTATCGTTTCTAGTAATGCTGGTGTTATGGGAATCAATTAATAAACTGTAGCTTTCTGATGAGGTGGTTCTCATTAAAACCTCGAGTGCATGGTATTTGTGGTTTCAAGGGGGATGGATACCTACTGTCTAGCACCACCACAAGGCTCACATTTTCTAGTTAAATTATGTAAAATTACATATGAGTTGTCAACAGCACGAGGACATTTTCAACAGGTGATAGCAGTAAAAGGAGCACAGGAGTAGCCTAATGTCATTAACAATGACTGTTCTCCTACTAGGTATATAAGTAAACCATGGCATTGTGCCATGAGACCAATCGAAGGACCCTTAACCAACCACACCTGTTGGAAAGAAGCCATTTTTACCCATTTTGAATGTCTGGCCTATGTATATGGGTGTGAGTACAACTGATAAAAGTCATTCAGTGGGTTATTCAGTCATTAAAAATGGGTGAGCTGTTAATTATTTACAGATATACTTTTAATACTGCTGTAAAAACATGTTTACAGTAAGTACTTTAATGTTTCTGCCAATTTTTTTTAATCTTGTAGAACTACATTAAAAATTAGAAATTGCTCAGTGTTCAGTTAATTTGTCTGAATTACATATTCCCAGCAGCCTCAGTTGGACTTCTAATTAAATATTAGCATGCTAACAAGCTAAGATAAGATGAGTAACACTGTAACTACAGCTGACACTTTATCAGCAATCTATTTTTTCCCTTCTGGTAAGTCAAACGAAACACTTTCATAAATTGTCAGCTGTGTCAGAGCCAAGAAATGTAATAACCCCAAGTTAAAGATTACCTTTTACCTATTATGTGCCAGACAACACAAAGGATCGATTCATGTTAAAATATTTTTTTCCATTCAATAAGTAATTCTTTGATAAAACAGATGATGGAAACAACAACTGGGTCTACTGAGTCCATCCACTGAGCCAGCAATTTTCCTCCATCTCTTAGCTAATAACATCTTCTTGATTCAGCTGCTCCCTTTAGCGGTCGCCATAGTGGATCATCTTCCTCGACTGCTGTTTTGCGTGCTGTGCTGTGCATTTAAAATCCTCTGTCTGTCTTCTATCTGTCTTCCTCTGTTCTGTGTCAGGTCATCTATTGTCTTTGTGTCAAGTCATAGAGTTTTTCTTACTTCTGCTCAGGTTCATGTTTGGCATGTTCTTGTTCAGTTTTCATGTTATATCTTGCATCATTGTTTGCATAGTTAGTTTAGCTCTTTCCCAGTTTAAGTTTTATTTTAGTTTTGCCCTTGTTTCACTTTGCCTTGTTTTTCTGTTTTTTGGTACTCAGCTAAATAAACAGCTCGCTTTTTGTTAAACTTTAGTTTTTCTCTCCCGTGTATGCGTTTGGGTCCGCTGCACAAACACACCGGCCATCCCAGCCGTGACAGCTGCGTCCCTGTCTGTCATGCTAGCTCTTCACTACATCCATCAATCTTCACTGAGGTCTTCCTCATTTCTTCTTGTCTGGTGCCTCCATATTCAGCATCACTTGTCTAATATAGCCACTATTATCCAGTGCATACCTCCACCTCTCTGGGCTTTGAAATACGTTTGATGAAATATTTCAGGCCTGATCCCTAAAGTGAAGTAGCTGAGGTTCAGTCATTTCTTTGGCATGTAGATCGCTGCACTGTAGTTTTGTCTTAATCTGGAGCATCAGCCATATTAAACAGATGGCACGGCCACGTGTTTGTATGTCATGCATTGACGGTGGGGACACATGCAGTGTCTCTCTAGCTGGATACAAGACGGTGCCCACTAAACAGAACCACAGTGTATGCAAGAAGGTTCTCTGTGAATCTATGGCATTAGTTTTAAAATGCACTTTTATCGGAGCACATGGATTAGATAAAGTTTAAATACAGGGTTTGAAAAACAGGAAGTGAAAGTTGACTCATGGTTTCATTTACCAAAATATGATTAGTTTTTAACCTGCAATGAACTCAAAAAATTCATTGTGCAATTTAATAATAATAAAAAAAATGCTCTCAAATCAAATCAGATGAAAAACAGATTATTCGGTTCCCTATTTTTACTCTGTGCATGCTTTTCCTTGCATGTTTCATTATTTGCCTTGGAAGCAACATCTCGTGACTCTCTTGTGGCCTAAAGCAAAGCGTTCTTTAAAGCCTTCCTGTGCCTCTGGGTTTCAGTGAAGGTTTCACTCTGCAGGGAACAAAAGCTCTGTCAGTGGGACAGACTGACTTCTGATGCCTGAGGATAGAATGGCGAGGAAACCGGAACGGGACCGGGGTAAAGAACACACAAGTTTGGCCGCTCACTGGTTGTAACAAAAACCAACCATGAATCTAAATTAGCCGAACACACACGATGGGGGCGGGAGGGGGTGCTTTATCTAACTTATGCATGGGAGGCATGCCTACAGAGTAAACATCCCAGACGTGGGATGATAAAATATATATATATGTATATACCTTAAAGTTGAAATAAGTTATAAGAAAAATAAGTTGAACAAATACTAGCACTAGTGGATCAGTGAGATTTATTCTTTTAAGGTTTTTATTTTAATGTCAGTGTTTCTCTGTGAGGTGAAAGGAGCTAAAATTCTGCTCAATCTTCAGTTTTGAAACCTAAAAGCTGATCATTTATACAGATGATTATAAATTATTATATATTTGATGTGAATGTCTTTTTAGCTTTTTAGCTACCATGCTAGTTTAAAAACTCACTGTCTACAGCTCATTTGCTTTTACATGTCAGTGTGCATTGCATTAAAGTTGGAGATCCTTGGAAATTGATTTATCCATTATGTGCTTTTTATACTTGTGTCTCAGAGCCAAGAGCTGAACAGAACTAAAAACAATTAAACCATAAAGACTGGTTCCAGGCACTTCCTCCACTTGATAGCAGTCATAATGTGGAATGATGTCCCCGGGCTTGTTGTCACACTTAGCAGTCATGAGGAAAATGCTTAAAAACTAAAAATAAAAGTCGGGATCTAGGCTCACACAAGTGGATGCGGCACAGACAGATGAGTGACAGATGTGAAAATTCTGGTTTATCAATAATAATCTGATGCTGAATAAGTAACAAACCCAGTTTTAAGCGATTAGGGTTTGACGGTTGTTCTTTTTTTAATATTAGAAGCAGAAAAGAGAAAATGCAAACTTTAAGAGATAAAAGGTTTTTACACATTCTTTTTCATCTGCATGAAAAAAAAAAAGGTTTTTGAGCGGCGTCACTGCTCCATATACATCTGTGGTAACTTTTTGTTTTAACCAAACAAAGCAGAACTAACATGAAGCTGTCCTCTTCACAGGTTAAACTTCATAACTCTGTGTTTGTCAGGTTTGAAGCGTATATTCACAGATATTCCACCTGTGTGTTTATATTTGAAGAATTCAGGGCCAAAGGTTGTTGTCTTCGACAGATTTAGCCCGTCTTATGTTAGAGGTCTTTCTAAGGGCAAAACAGTCACATGGTGACAGTATAATCCCGTCTCACATGCAGACACTGTCTCACTCTGCAGAGCTGGCTGTGTTCACTGCTGGCAACCTTGTGACTCACCTCAGGATGAACATGATGTTGTATTATACACAAACAAGTAAATGTAGAAATAATGGAGCATAAAGTGAAAACATATTTGACCGACAGCACAGACGTGACCGCGAAGAATGACCTTTACTGCAGCTTAGATTTGTTTCTGTGATTAGCAGATTGCCGGATATATTTACTCAGCTTTCTCAGAGAGCTCCCTGTCTTCGACAAAGCTGACTAATATGACCACTGCTTGCTTGCTTGTCTGTCCCCAAACTGCTAATACTTAAAGGGAGCATGTAAGGCTTAATCCCATATTACCGTGGCTATGTTAAGTGTAAGCATCTGACTGTAACACCTCTAAGCATAGCCTCCATAGTAGGGAGATAAACAGAATTCCTGCTTGATAAACTCAAGCTGCAATCAGTGTTTATAAAAGTTTATAAGCATTCTTATTGCCTGGTGTTTGAATTTGACACGACAGTGGCGATGTGGGGGAAATGAGTGTCCGCTGAAACCCTCTCATATCAAGGTAATCCAATAAAGAGATCTTCCAGGCGGGAACTTGTCGTTCAGTTAAGTGTGTTTAGACCTGATGATGCCATTTCTTACATAATGGCTGGATGGGAGTACACTACAATGGCGCAACCCTCGAGTCTTTCTAACAAAATGTAAGCATAGGCTTCATGTGGTGCCAAACAAGGACTGTAACTACAGTACAAGGAAGAAAATAATGCAAATTTTAAATTGTGGGCATTAGTAGCGCTTGCATCTTTTTAAACACTTATTTGAACAGATAATTATAAAAGTGGGATATAAGGTACAGCGAAGACATGAAAGAGACTTTCAGGTCAGTCACTGGATAAGTATGGGCTTACCACTCTCCCCCTCTCTGTCTCTCACTAAGGTGGTAATCTCCAACTAATAGCAAATTAGGATATTGGCAGTGACAGCAGCTGTAAGTTATGTCTGCCGCCTGCAAGGACATGTCAATACTCAGAGACAAAGTCGGTAATGTGCAGGTCAGTCACAGAACATGGTTATACATGATACCTTTAATGTCATGGTTAAAGGTAATTTTATAATGATGGAATTATGTGACAGCTGTTGTCGATATTCAGCAGCTTGTGATTTTACACACAAATATGTAAAAAGAAGAGTCAGCAGACTGCTTTGAAACGGTAAGAAGGAAACATCCATCCATCCATCCATCCATTCGCTTCCGCTTATCTTTTTCAGGGTTGCGGGGGGCGTTAAGAAGGAAACAGTAATTCAAATTTCCACTTGTTCCAACCAAGGTATGAAGTGATGCATCACTGTGTGCACATTTTTGATGTTAGGGTCAAAATTCGAATTTGAACAGCATGCTGGTGGTGTAATGGTGTGGGGGATATTTTCCTGGCACACTTTGAGCCCCTTAATGCCAACTGCGCATCGTTTAAATAAGACAGCGTAACTGAGTATTTGTTGCTGACAATGGTCATCCCTTCATGACATTCATGTACCCATTTTCTGGTGGCTACTTTCAACAGGATAGTGCATGATGTCACAAAGGTCAAATCCTCATTCTTGAACATCACAGTGAGGATGATAAAGGTGATGAAGAATATATCATGGATGTGCAACCGACAAATCTGCAGCAACTGTGTGCTGCTGTCATGCAAATCTAAAAGAAAATCCTGGGAGTCCAACTTTAAAACTAAAAAGTGACATCTAATAAAGTAGCTGGTGGGTAAACAATCCCCCCTATATTGTATATATTTTGTTCAGGTTAATTTTACTTTTGCAAACTTTGAATAAAGGACTTATTATAGGTTTTTTATTAAACCTAAGTAAAATATATTTCTGCAAAGTAACTACAAATCAAATAGTAATACACATTATATTTACTGCTCAAAAGTAATAAAGAATAATAAAGTAAAGAAAGAATGGCCTACTTTTCACACACACATCTTATTTGCTCATCTTATCGGCCACCTGCAACCTCCTCCATCTGCTCCACTATGTAAATTAATCCAAACATGTTAGCCACACATGCAGCGGGAGAACACCGAAAGGAGCTTGTTGGAAAGGCGGGCAGACAGATGGTGTGAATGACACAACTCTGCATGTTCTGTACACGTCATCCATGTAGCACCTGAAGTGGCATTTGATAATGAAACGGCGAAACCAAGTTGGGAGATATTGCCAAAATAAAATGTAGTGATCTCTTGAGATTTTTGGTGCAAGGTTAAGCTGATGAGCTTTAAACCATAACGATACTCTGCACGGTTCTCACCAACTTGTTATTGACTGATTAACACCCGCCTCTAGACATTACCTTGTATTGATGTTGTTTTTAACTGCAAAGGCCGGAAAGTGTAGCCATTTCTCCCTTTGCCTCGTTAATCTCTGCCTTTCCAGATGGCTCCAGTTGTCACACTGAAGTCTAAATGAGTCACACGGTGGCATGACTCAAGAGCTGAGAGATTTCATCCCCTGATCCTCCCTTCAAGGGTTTTTTTTTTAAAGGTTTGTACTGGACACATGACAGATATATGAGTCATAATGTAGACATGGAAAAAATCCTGTTTGATACAGGTCAGTGCGCTCTGTAAAGGAGTAGCCATTTGATGTGCCAGCATTCCAGTGTGGTGAAGTGGATTTGAAACGGAAATTATTTTTTAAATTGCAGTTAGAAGTGTTTGATGCATGCCATATCAAAACACATTACAAAGAAACATCATAATGTCACATTGACATTGATTTTATTTTTTATTTCCCTCTGGTGCTGCTAATGACCTGATGTGCATATTGTGCACCACCGTTAAACTCCTGAATCAGAAAACCCGATTCATGCCAGGTGTGAATGAGATCCACTGATAGTAGAGTCAATTTGTAAACTATTCCAAACAATACTGTGACAAAGGGCAAAGGGAGAATCTGATTAACTGCTCAACAGGCTACAAAGAATGTTTTTGCTGCTGTGCTTACCATGAAATTTTGGGTGTGGATCAAGCTAGCTGAAAAAAAGGGTTGTGCAATCTCTGAGAAACCCTAATCAGCACTGAATCAGCTAGTTATGGGTTATCCATCTGTTATTGGCCTTAAAGGTGACTTCCTTAACCAAAGTAATGCCTGATTTCAAAACTTCAAAGAACTTCAAAGGTAATCATGGTGACTCTACAGTAACAATGAGGGGAATGCCAAAGTCATTAGGATTCATTCTCTGTACATAGGGCTCTGAGGGCTTGTCTGCTGGTTAATTTTTTAATGAAAAAAGTGAAAAAGAAATGAAAACTTCCCACAATGTGAGTTGCGCAATCCCACCCTGTCAAGGAACAATTCAGTGATTAGAAAGTGTTTTTATTTACATCTGGGTCAGCAGATACCCACAACGATATCCCTCCAGTCAAAACCATATAAAGTCACATTTCACTAGTACTACGCAGTCTCGGTCAGAGTTCACGGGTTTATGGCACTGGCTTGTTGAGGCCTGTTGACTGCAGAGGTAAATGAACATGTGAACGTGTGAAGTTCGGGTGCTGAACTGTCTTCGGGGAAAGTGAATACAGTTCTTTGAACATTTATATATTCTTGTTGGGCCCCGAGTAAACATCCATTGTCTGACATCGTAGGTTTGTACTGAATGTATTCTTCCACTCAAGACTAAAACCAAGTTGCTTAGGAACAACACGAAAACCTTTATAAAGGGAGCTGCTGGCTTAATAACTGCCTGTATTGTGTATTCTAGTCTTTTTCAGCAAACTAAGCCTTTAAGATACTGGCTGGTAGCCAAGGGTTTTGTTTTCTAAAGGATGGCCCTTAGCCTTTGGTGTGAACGGCACTTTAATGTGCCCTAACACGTCTTCAATAAGGTGACGCAGAGTTTTGTCTTCACTTCTTGGAAAAGAAGCTTAATGCGCCCACCGGGATGTGAATTGCAAACTATAGAACAAGTACAGTGACTGACATAAACACATATCTAAATCACAGCTAGCACCGTCATGTCTAAGTTGTTTACAGCCCTTCTTGGCACCGTTGAAAACTCGTGATAATGAAGCCATTAGGAAAAACAGTAAAACAGTGCCATTTAGAAAAGGTTCCCATGAGTTTGAAGACCCCAATGAAGGAATTATTTGTTTCTCACAAATAAAAGGGTCAGTGAAACACCCTCTCTGTGGTGAAACTCACAGCAACGGACCCAGTTCAGTGATAATCTGGAGAAGTGGCGCCATCTTTAGGTGTCTTACTTAATTTGCCCCTCTCCTTCAAACAAACATACATTGACATTTTGGGTTTTTTTAACGAACAAATGAAACAACTGGAAAGGAAAATGATTTGTTTCGCTCTTTTATTTAAGGCTGGATCTAAAACCCAGCAAACCTCTTTTTAGCAGTAACACTATCCTATGTTCTTATAGAGCAAAAAAAAGTTTTGTCTTGTTTTTTCTAAAGAAAAGGAGAATGCAGCAGATGACCGAGGCTCTCCTGCAAAGCAATGCCAGATCCTAGGTTCAAATTTCTGTGTGTAGTTTACATGTTCCCCCTGTGTTTGCGTTGGTTGTCTCAGGGAACTACATATTCCTCCCAGAGTCCAAAGACATGCATAGGCATGGGTTAACTGGTCATTCTAAATTGAATGTGAGTGTGAATGGTTGTCTGTTTCTCTGTGTTACTCCTGCTGTAGGCTGGTGGCCTGTCCTGGCTTATCCTGTGACAGCAGGGATAGGCTCCAGCTACGACCCCATACTGGATAAATGGGAGAAAATGAATGGGTGGAAATATTATTGATGACACTCGAAAATGTTCTCTGGATTAGCTTAAAACTGCATTTCTGTGCGATTTATTCGGTGATGAATGGAGCTGGCAGGAATGGCACTGGATAAAATTTGGGGGCAGATGAAAGGTCATTTAGTGGTTATTGCTCACCCACTGAACAACACATTTAATTTTAAATCCATCCTGTTGGTTATTGATAATCTACAAACCCCACATTTTGAAGAATCTCAAGAAAACACCACTCTTGCGTGCAATATTTTGTTTTATTGGTAAAATTAAGAGCAGTTATTTTCTGGTACACACACTAGGCGACAGAGGTTTGCTGGAAAAGAAATTTCTCATTTTAGGTTAAAACAAAGTGCATGACTGCGTAAGAAGGGGTAAGTAATCATGCCAGAGAAATGCCACTGTTCAAACAGCGAGGCAAACTACAGCAGCGAAATACAACTATATACGGCGAGTTAATATTAAATACGGCATAGAGCAATCTATGTAACATCAAACAAAGGGGTGAGAAAAAGATGAGATTATTTTCTGAATTAAACAAAAATAAACTTTTTTTGCCAATAATTCTCGAGTGTAAAAGTATGAGTTTAATTAACTGCCTTTTTTTAAAACATAAAAATAATTTTTAATGAATTTCAGTAAACTTGCAATTGCAAATTCTTGCAACTACAACTTCTCTCTAAATTAAATACGTATTAGCAGAATTCTGTTGTAATAATATTACACATTACTTCTTCGAAACCCATTTTGCAAAATATGTTTTGTCACAGTTGGTATGGCTCTCTCAAAGAAACGGTAAACAGCCACGATGAACAGCTCTCTGTAAATCTGCACCAAACATCATAACCAGCTCTTTTTAAATATATATTCTATGCAATATGCTGTAAATAAAATAAAAACTACAAACATACAAATGCATACTTTTTTTCCACTTTTGTTTTACTAGAAGTGCTTGTTACCTCCTTGCAAAGTATCCACCATTAAAAAACAAATGTAACCACTTAAGCTGCACGACAAACCTTCAGACTTCTCAGCAGTCAATATTAATCCTCGCCAACAGCTCCTCCAAGGCTTCCAGCTTCTGGTTAGCCTCCTCGATCGCGCTGTATGTCTGCACGTTGCTAGCGATGTGGTAGCGGATGTCGTCCACCAAGGGGACCGAGTCTGTCTCCTGCCGCTTCTCTAATGACGCGGCGTCCTCTTTGACCATCTCGGCAAACTCTGCTTGCTCCACCAGCTGTGATGGGACAAAGACAAAAGGTAGACAGTTGTGAATTCTTTCTAATGGAAAACTCAGGGTGCCTGACACCCTTTAAAAATAAGGAGAATAAGCTCCGTAGTTCTGAAACTGCAACAAAAATATGACAAAATGACCTCAAAGATCAAAGCATCACTAAACATTCACTAAGACATAAGTTCGGAGCTATTTTATGCATTTACTTTTTAGTGAATTCTGTGTTTTTACAGTTTTGAAACCTGTTTAATGAGAAGTTGAAAACCTTCATTGGTGTAGGTAGTTTGGCAATTTAGGAAGTTATTTGCTATCAGTGTCACGTCAATGTCTGTCTTGCTATATTTAAGGCAACAACTTCAGACTTTGAACAGTTTAGACTTCAGAGTCAGAAGAAATAAAATGTTAATGGTGAATTATTAATCAGATAATGCACTCACAGCCACTTTATTAGGCGGCCGACTGGTCATTAACCCAAACATCTAATTGGCCAATCGCACTGCAACAACTCATTTAGGTAGATATAATCTGGGACATAATTATTTGATCCCCTGCTGAATTTGCAAGTTTGCCCATACACTATAATATCAACATGAACAACAGCACAGGTACAATAAGGAACCGCGACCCACTGAAATGGGACACCGTCACTGCCACGCACCCGCTCGATGATCTTAGCCATGAACTCTGTGCATTGATCTTCTAGCCGAGAGAGACGGAAGAGCTTGGCCGTCTTCCACATGTGCAGAACGTTTTCCTCGCATATAGTCTTAGCCAGCGTCTTCCCACACAGACGCTTAAGCCCCGGCAGCAGATACATGTCAGCCACACACAGCACGTCAAACACGTTCTCCGTCATTAGCTGGACATGCAGAGAAGCCAACAGGGAGAATGTTATTATCACGAGAATACTTAGTCCAAATATAACAATTAAAATAGCTGATTAGCACCCGTTTCCATGTCATTAGCATACTGGAAGAAAATGTGAAAAATATTACTAATAGGATTTTTTTTTTTAAATATTGTATTAAAAACTACATGTAATCTTAAAGAATTACAGAATTTTTGGTACTATATAGATACAATCAGAGATGAGCATAGAGGTGAAATGGCCAATTAGAGATCGTCTATTTGCTGCTCCCTTTACGGTTCACCACAGCAGATGATCTGCCTCCATTTCACACCAACCTTCATCTACATTCTCCATGCTCTTTGTCTTTGTCTCCTCCCTGGCAGCTTTATCGTCAACATCCTTTTTCCAATATGTCCACCATGCCCACAAGGCGATTATAATTTTATGAATTGTACTTCAAATTAGCAAATCATGAAAACTAGAGCCAACAAACAGCAAATCATGCATCAAGTTCAGTTTCACTGACCCAAAAATCAAACTAGTTTGACAATATTTATTCCATAAGCATTTTCGCTGTAAGCGTCTATATCCAATATGGCTCTGATGTTGCCACATCAATACAACAACGCTTCTCTTACAATATGATGAAAAATCATCATCAAGATCACATTTGTTCAGGTAAAGGTTAACAATTAAGCTTCACTACACAGGTATGACTGTGTTTATAATCAGTGTTCCTTTTCAAAGATCCTAGAAATAAAAAACGTGTGGAATGATTTATTAGGGATGCAAACATCAAAGAAAGAAAAATTGTGCACAGACCTCAGTGTCATCGGTGTAGATGTAATACATGATGTGGATAAAGATTTCATGCGAGATGTTGTGTAAAGTAATCACTGGGGTGCTGGGCTGAGACTGGAGCTGCTCTCCCTCACTGAAGTGGTCCTCCAGTAGGGCTTTAAAATAATCACTACGTCCACAGAAAAATGCCTGGAGACACACACAACTGCACTTCAGTCATTCACATTCGTGTTTATGTCGCGGTAGTGTTGGAGTCTGCACTGTAACTGAGAAGACGTTGTGAGAATTTTGCCGTTTGTACCTTATGGCACAAGAAATCGTAACCATCGACTCTGAAGCAGATGTCGGGGTAAGTAGGGAAACGGTCCACTCTGTTAAAGGGAAGCTCACCAAATCCAACCTAAAGAGAATCAGCAGAAATGAATGTGGTGTTCAGCTAAAATTCTTATGTTACTGCAATCATGTCCTCACCCTTAATTCAGTGGGCAGCGCACAGTCTGCTAACTGAGCCATCTCCTCCTGAAGTTGACAGCTGTGAGGCTCGAGGGTGAGAACTTTCACACAGATTCCCGGTTTATTGGACACTTTGATATGAAAATGAGACAAGATGGAACACTCATCATTGGTGGGTGAAAAAATAACTTTGAACAAGCTCTAGAAAAAAACATACGGGATTAAAAGGTGGTCTGGTATTTTAAGGATAAGTGGAAAAACTGGATTACATAACGACTATGCAGTCTTGAGCCACTCCTTTTTTCTTTATATTCTTCTAACAAAACCGGAAAATAGGTCCAGAGATTTATTGAAACATCTACAAACAAGCATGTAATTACAGTATTTAAGGAAAAAACTGAGATGGAATGAGCTTAAAAGTCAATATTTGGTATGACTACCTTCAACACAGCCTGAAGTCTCTTAGGCAGCTTTCTTGTAATTTCTTTAAGTTGTGTTCAGGAATAGTTCTCCAGGCTTCTCGAAAGACATTCAAAGCTGTTCTTTGGATGTTGGCTGCCTTTGGTTCAGTTCTCTGTTAAGATGGTCCCACACTGCTTAAATAATGTTCAGGTCCGGGCTCTGAGAGTGCTCCACTGTGTTTTATCATCCAGGTATGCTTTTACTGAGTCTTTTGGGCTCATTGTCATGATCCCAAAAAACTTGAGAAAGACATTAAGAAAGCCTGAAGAACTATTGCTTAAGACCTCTTTTTAAAAAATTACAACAAAAGACAAATGAGGGCTGATTTAAAACTGGCTTAAAGGTGTACGTGTATTACTCAAGTAAATATAAATCAAGAGATCTGCCTTACCAAATTCATACACTTGTTTGCATTTATTCTCCAGCTCTTCTATGAGATCTGCCATTTTGCACTGTTTAGCCAGTCGTCTACTGTCCTCCACAAGACTTATATCAATATCCATCCGTCCTGAAACAGAGATAAAAACAACAGCTTTTTCATACTTCATACTAAGATTCCTTACATGTTATAAACATATTATATTTAATAAAATCCAGTTAGCATCCAAGCAGGCTTGATACAACCTCTCATTAAAGGGTGGCGTGTGAAATTTCTTCTTAAAGATAAAATTATTTGACAATTATTTGAGGCAAAAACACATTATTGGAAAGTGACAAGCTACTTGTCCAGTGGCAATGCTTTCAGTTGGCATCTTAATACCGTGCACAGCTACAGTCTTGTGCACTGGCAATTTTATTTTATTTTACACCAGTTTCTCTTGTATGAAAGTGGAACATCAGCTGCTATATTTTGTTTTACCCACCTGTGTAGAAATATTGTAGAATGGCTCCAAAGGCAGCAGGATTGATCTGAAATCAAAACAGCCTTTATCCATACATATTACAAATACATCTAGTATAACTAAATACGGTGAATTAGACACTGTGATATACTAATGAAAACATACAGACTTACCAAAGGGTGCTTGAGGGTGATCAAGTTCTTCCCTTTCCATTTGGTCTCAAACATTTCAGTGAAGTACTCTGAGCGAGCACTGAGAACACATCGGTGTGCTAGAAATGTTTGTCCGTGAACCAGGAACTTGACGTCACTATACTGACCCTGCTCTAACAACCTAAAGAAAACACCCAGAAATGTCTGGATTAGACAAATGTACAATAACATCCTGTTTGTTGCTCTTATTTTCTTGTTGGTTTTTTTTTTCAACATAAAAATTGGGACCCTTACATGTGCAGAAAGTAGTTGAAATCATCCCGCTGCATGGCGCGGATGCTTACACACTTGTAGTCTTTGAGCAGGCGTCGAACAGAGTCGCTCAGGGAGCCATACATGCATCTCTCGCCATCAAACGTGTTGGCTTCACACTTGGCACCTAAAAAAAAACAACAAATGAATAAATAAAATCAAGAATTTAAAAGCCTGAGATGATAATACAAAATATTTCAGAGCAGGTATAAAGCACAGCACATCAGTTTAATACTGTGTTATTTGATTATGACTGGTTGTGACTTGCCACTAGCCAACAGGTACTGGACCAGCTCCTCATGACCACAGAGACAAGCATAATACCTGAAGCACACAAGTGTTTATATTGAAAGCAGTTATACTTATGATGCAGCATTAACCAAATAATTACATCAGCTGCCCATACTGTACTTACAACGGAGTGCTGTCCCATTTATCTCTTACATTGAGGTCCACATCTCTTTGTTCAACAAGGTATCTAGGCAAAGAGCAATGAGCAGAGAGGTTACAGTTCAGGCTCCTAACGACACAAGGTAAGTTTAACTTTTCTCCCTTTAGTCTATACTTTTGCCACAGTTGTGTTATTTTAAGTTGTGGTTTGGTTGTGAAAGTTACATAGTGCATATCAGAGTTAAGCTAGTTTTGTACGATAAACTAACTCATCACTATTTTTGTCTGGCTAATTTGTTCTAGCTAGCTACAGCGGTGGTGAAACGTGATTTGAATTTAAACTGTTTAGTAATTGTTTTGTATACGTTTCAGCAAATGGACAAGCTGAAAGCTTATGAGCAGCCTGGATCCTTTCTGTCGCTCTTATTCTTTATTTCTCTTTTCTCTATTGCTACGGTCAAGATATTTTGTGATCCCGATATGTTGGGTTTTTTTGTTGTTGTTTTTAGACTTTGCTGCAATATGTTGTCTGAAGATGATGAAAAGAGTATCCAACTCTGGCTGGTTTCTATGAATCTACCAAAAATACTTTTTTTAAAAAGAGCATTAAAAAAATAAATGACAAAAGTACAACTTATTTATTAACTACTGTTCTCCTCTTTTATATCAAAGATGTTTATTTTTTTGCTACACATTTTTCTTTGTGTGCACTGAATAGTGCACTGTAATAACCTGAACTGTGGTAAAATTTCTGAGGTCAATGACCTTACACTCTCTCACTGTCACACGTTGATGACGTATTTGGAAATCAATTCGGGTGGGACATGACAACAGAGCCACCTGCAGGAAGCTTCTCTCTCTCCCTCATAAAATGCGTTCTGACACCTGACGACTAACACCTGACGTTTTTTTTCCCTGATACCTGACATTTTATGTGTGCGACCTGACGGTTTTTTTTCCTGAAACCTGACTTTTTTTTTTGTGTGTCAGACCTGACATATTTTGTCTGAGACCTGAGGATGTCCTAAAATGTACAACCTAGTACTCCTGGGAAGACTGCAACATTGTGTTAACACACCTGAATGCTCCAGACCAGCAAACTGCTAAAACCTCTAAAACCCGTATAGAGCTGCTCACACTTGCTGGTGATCAAATTATCAAGTGCACTCAATTACTAGTGCCTAGCAGCTACTTACACAAGACTGCATTGCATCCCATGAAAACTTTCTTGTTCGCACGGCCGCTCAGACACGCCCCCTTCATTGGACTCGGCAACTGTTGGGTTATGAATTAATTGTAGCCACTGATATGTATTAATTTTAACCACAGTCGAGGGTAGTTTTTTTTGTCATATTGTTTCCTCATAATTCGCGGGGTAACTATGTCCTATAGCAGGGGAGTCTAGATATCCGGTTGAGCATCCGACACCGATAGCTGGCATCGTTACATCTGAACATCGAAGAGCTGACCTACACAAGTTAGCTACATTTATAAACTGGCTCATCACAGCTCCTGTTAGCAACACTGCCTTCCGTGGTTAACCCCCGTTTATTTGCATAAAACTGAAGTTACACTGCAAGACTGCAGTGTAGAAAAGGCCAAACAAAAGCAGGAGGCTAGCCTAACCTATGCTAACATTCTTACCCGCAAACCCTGTCAAGTAAAATAAGTCATCTTTGAGCACACAAACCAAAATAAGGTCAACAGAGCTGATGGTTACCTGACTCTACAAATGTCGCCCTTTCTGCAACTACTAAACAAATCGTACACATCCATAATCGCCGCGGTGTTTTCGGTCCTCTGTAATGCATTGAGACGGCCTGTCTACCGGACAGGTGAGTGATGGTTTGCTGTAGCTTCAGAGTTTTGCTCGGTGGAGACTGAGAAAGTTGTCACCGTTGTTTTTTGTTGACAAGCTGTGCGGGGTCCACGGTGTTTTGGTCAAGGAGGTCCAGCAGTCACGTGACATCAGCGTACGCTTCACTAACGTAAGGGAATAACAGCAAAGTTTAAGTGTTTACTTCTTCCCACTCCCTTTCAACATGTAAATTAATCAGAAGGACAGCTATATTGAAATGTATATATTTGTATAATATCTTTTTTTATATATATATCTTTTTTTTCATTCTAAAGGGTGTATATTGTTTACATGTTTGAAATAAATTATCACAAAATTATCACAAAAACGGCAGCTAAATGCCATTTTTCAGCAGCACTACTAAATCCTTTTTTTAATTCTAAGCCCCATGAATATCAACCTTTTAAAGTTTTACAACCAGATGATGATCCTAACCACAGAGGCATAACTTGAACAAGAAGCAACCCGTGCCCAAGGGTATAAAAGCTGAATTTCCGAGCTAACGCCGTTAACATGAATGCAGCACACGTCATTGCGTCACATCGTTAGTTTATGTGTAGTTTAAACAAGTGGTATAAAGACAAGTAAAATAGCGCCTTCAGCTATTGTTAAAGTGCATTATTTTCATCAGATTAAGCAGCTATCAGAAGATGTTTCATTCCGCTATTTGACCAACGAACAACGAGACAAACCTTGCCCCCATTTTCTTGCTCTTAACTAGGTCAAGCCAACGCATTCAAGGCCACACTGCTTTGTCATGCAGTTAAGTAACAGAGGAAATACGTGCATTAAACCCATATTTATTTTTTGTTTTATTATATGTCACAATATTAATTCAGAATCATAAAAAGGAAAAAGGCTTCGCTTGGAGTGTTCTGGTTATTTCTCCATCTGGTATTTGGCAAGCTTTTATTTTAATATGCAGATGATAAGTTGAAGTTTTTCTCTCTCCAGCAGGAAATTTTGTGTGTGTGCGCGTGTGTGTGTGTGCGTGCGCGCGCAGGCTTTGAGTTTCTTTTCTCACTTCCTGTTTTCCCTCTGTTTGACAGTAATATTGTTAACAGTCAACAGAAAAAAAAATCTAAGAATAAAGTACACCTCTTCTTACTGATCATCAGGGAAACACGAAGACATTAGATGCTACTGGAAAACCTGAGACACTGTTCGCATGCAGCGTTCTGAGGGATTTTCCAGGAATGGCAATGCTTTTTTTTAAAGAACCGATTGGTCAGAAGGCGCTGTTTTTCTACCCGCTGATCTCTAATCTGGAACATAATCTGTTCTGGAGCAGGTTATGTTACCATGGCGATTTACAGAGATAACAAGTGAACTGCCTTCACTGTACAGAAAACCCAGGGTTAACCCTGAGGTTACCTGGAAAAGACTAAATCCAGTTTTGCAATACAGTCTGTGGTCCATGTAACCAGTTTGTTTTTGATCACAGTCAAAAGCTTGTTGAGATATTAGCTCAACTCCTGGTTGGCACTAATTTTAATTTGCTTTGACAAAACTCAGAAAGATCATGTGGACCAGTTTTGGTAAAGACTGTTGCTTGGACTGTTCAAATTAATTTAAAACATCATTTTTTGTCCAGCTATAGACCAGCCTGTAAATACAAGTTAAGCTTTATTGGGTATAGCAAATAAACAAAAAAGCTGTATGACACAAAGCTGAACTCAGGCTTTGGACCTAAAAAATTCTACTTGTGAGTAAAATCAATTCATTATTGTTATTTATATACAATAAGAATGGTGAAGAAGTCCCACAGCCCCTCCTTTTTAAACTTTGATGTAAGATTTCATGACCTTTTATTACCCTGAGATGTATAGATTCTATCAGTTACAATCAGTTTAAAGCAGCTGTATGCGTGAAACACCAGAATTCATCTGTAAATGATGCTCCCAAATTCCAAACATGTTTAAATCGGTACCTTCATAGAGGTTACAATGCACTTAAACATCAAAACAAGCTTAACATCTAATCAAACCAAATGTGGGGTGGATTTGCAAATTACCTTTGGTCTGTATTGCACTGAGGATGTTTTTCATCACACAGATATGACTGATTTTGATAGATGCAACAATGCAAATAGTGGGACATGAGAGTATATGTCACTATTCTTTATCATGGCCATTCTTTTTCACAACACTAAAAACATTTAAGGGCTAAAAACACCAAGAGATCCAGTTGTTTTCATTCTTACTGCAAACATACCTTCTCTATTGAATAGGAGTGTTGACTGGAGGCAGGCAGGTACCCACGCCCTCTTTTCACCCAGCCATGCCTACTACACAGCCACACCTTTGTAATTCATGCAAAACGCACTTTGCATCGTCTTAAAATATGCACGGACATCCCTAAAAACAATATTGTCTTGAAGGGAGCACGTTGGTAGCTTGCCCCAAAATGTCACATTGCTTTTCAGCATTCTGCTAAAACGTTTAGTTATTTTAAAGACCCTAAATAGCGAACAGTACAAAAAACCTTCTGTTCTTTCATCAAGGAGCATTGTTTTAAGAGATTTCAAAGTTTTCATCATCTTTTATCAGCATGCTGACCTCAGCGGTTTGATATGAATTATATCAGCAGTTAGATATTATGTAATTTACTCCCATGCCAACTTGTTTGGAAATGCACTGCAAGTTTGAACTGTAGATATGAATGCATAAAGTAAATTTCACTGGGGAACAAAAACAAATAAACAAAATAAAAAAAGATTTAATGTCCACAGCCTGTTTGCCATGAAATACAAGTTAAAATGCATTCAGAAATCACTGCTTTCTTCCTTTCTGTGAATTTTCCATCTAGTTTTCTGAGCTGAGTTGTATCCCAGCATTTTCTGCATCTATCTGGAACAAGACAAGGTAAATTGGTGTTTTGCTCTTTACCTGTCACAGCTCTGCTGACTCCTTGCTGGGTGTCAACAACTGCACATCCGTTGTTGCTCTTTTTCAACCAAAAGGGAGTAGCACTGACTAATTCCACCTCAATAGGGTAGTGATCACTCACCTTAAGGGCCTGTGGGAGGATTTGTGTATAAAAGGAACAATCTTCCCACAAAATAGAACAATGAAATAGAAATTCAAGCACATATCAAGAAGAGGGATAGGACAGATAGCTCACCATCTCTTCTGTCATTTAAAACTCTTTGTGAAAATTGCATGGTTTGGCTCAGTTTGGCACAATGGCTGCCATTATCTTCTCCATATACAACTATCCTGTAGAAGATGTGCATTCATTCAATTCATGAATTCATATAATTGTGCTGTTGTCTTTAGACATTTACATACAGTAATCATGGGCATAAATGTCGTAATTCTGGGCTTTCAATAATTTCCTGCCCGGTGGTAATGAAGAAATTTGGTGCTCTTGACAACCTCCACAGAGGATCCATCAATTTTAAGTAGACAGTGATCTCTCCGTGCTCTCCTGAGGCCAACAATCATCTCTTTTGTTTTGTCCACATGCAGGTTGTTGACTACACCAGTCCGTTAGCTGTTGCACCTTACAGAGAGTAAGGCTACGTTCACACTGCAGGCGAATGCGCATCAAATCCGATTTTTTTGCCCCTATGCGACCCATATCCGATCACGGTATGACAGTGTGAACAGCACAAGTCCGATATTTTCAAATCCGATCTGGGTCACTTTCGTATGTGGTACTGAATCCGATACATATCCGATGTTTTAGAAAGCGACTGCTGTCTGAACGGTCATGTCGCATTAAATCCGTCTTTTACGTCACTGACACGAGACAGACGCCGATTATTAGCGCTGGAGAAGACAAACGAGAAAGCATGGCGGCGGAAACTAGAGACAGAGCGAGTCAATGGACAGAAACTGAAGTTTTGGACTTGATTAGCACACGGGGAGACAATTCTATTCAAGCTAAACTTCTAGGGTCGTATCGTAACCGGGCTGTGTTCGCCATTTTTACTTCCGTAAACAGTG
>VUQR01000280.1:21132-39504 GCA_015108515.1 Hemichromis elongatus | reverse complement strand
GTGGTAATAAAGGTGGAAGGAATGAGAAGCAATTCTCATTTCAAGCAACTTGTTAGTTCACCTGGCTTCTTCCCAGTTTTCATTTTCACACTTAATAATGAAGCTGGCTGTTTTCCAACTCTCATGAGTGACGGTGATGACAAATTTCCAGAGCAGAAATACATGTGTTTGCTCTGTACACAGTGTCCTCCCTTATGCCTTGCTAATGCCAGGGAGAAGTTTTTTAACTTAACCAGGCTTGTCAGGACCGCTGGATCTGAGACCTTAGTCAGTCCAAACCTCTGTGCATTGAATAAATCAATCTTAATTTCCGTCAAAGGAAGCCCCAAAGAAAATATTCAGTGTCATGCAAAAAACATTTTAATTACATCCAGCATTGTTAAGTATACACATATCGATCACTCTTGAAGCTCCGTTCTCTTAACTTTATTTAACTCTGTTGAAATGTTGAGCAGGTGGCACGGATTCAGTGTCATACGAACAAACCAGAATAAGTCTGGTTATGTGACAACATTTTTCCTTTGTAGTTGTTTGCTTAAGAGAAAGAGATGATGGATAATTGGATGCACGGGGAGAGAGGGAGAATTTAAAAAGTAAACAAGAGAACAGACAGGTTGCTTTTTTCAGTACAAGTGGGTGCTATTAACAGCAGTCAAAACACATTTAATGTAGGTGCGGTATTACCAGGTTAACAAGTCAAAATTTTCAAATCAAACCATTTTCATCTTTTCTTCTGTAGGAAGGTCAGTGATTTGCAAGCATAAATGTGTCAAATGTATCACAGCAAAGAGTCAGTGGCAGTAGAGATAAATAAAAGTTAAAAAAATAAAGATATCCTAGATTGATTTTAGTACATAATAAAAGAAACCAATATATTGACTTGGATCACAGCCCTCAAATAATAATAATAATAATAATAATAATAATAATAATAATAATAATAATAATAATATAAAATAAATTCATTAGCAGTCCACAATTTACCCTGCTTCTTGCCTGCTTCTGCTTAAGCTGGGATATGAGGTATTAGCTTTTGTGTATTGGTTACCATGGCAGCTCCTTACCAAGTAAGGAACTTCCTCTTAGTGTGAGGAGTGCTGCAGGGAATATTTTATTTTTCTTGATGACTTCCTGATTTACTGAGCTTTCAGACTTTTAGTGTGTTACGGAACTTACCTGAAGCTGTGGAGCAGGAATATTTTCCTGTTGTACTTTAAAGTGAGGGGTAGGTGGGAGAGCGTGAGGTATGTGTCAGACTGGTTTACCCACATTCAATCGCTTCACTATCACAACACGCCCAGTTGTGTTTTATAAAGCAGCCAAAAAGATAAAAATGTGCACAACAGAGCTATACCACCACCTCTACCAGCTGAGCTCTCCATCCTTTCCAGCAGTGCAAAATCAGCAACACCATGAGTCTGAGGAGCAAGCGCAAGAGCCTGCTGAACTCACCTTCAGGGCGATTCAGCAGTAGCTTCACCGCAACTGATATCAAACCCGTAACAATTAACAGGAGCCTGCTTGACCCACTAAACTTAGAAATTGACCCCACCGTCCACGCTATAAACACCATGGAGAAAAATCAGCTGAAGGGTCTCAACCAGTTTGCATCCTACATTGAAAAGGTAAGAGGACATTTTACTGTAACATATAAACTCTTTTTTTTTTTAATATTGATAATCAATTCCAAGTTAAATCCCTGGCATTTGAAGCTTCCTTTAAAACCTAAAGAGGGACTGTGCTGTGCCCTTCTTGTGTGTCAGGTCAGACACCTGGAAGTGCAGAACAAAGTGCTGGAAACCAAGTGGAAGCTCCTGAATCAGCAAAGCGCCCCTTCCTCCAATGAGGTGGAGTCTATTATTAAGACCTTCATTTTCAACCTGGAAAAAGAGCTGGAGCTTTCTAGACGTGATAACGTGAGACTTCAAAATGAATGCAGGGCCATGGTCGAGAGTGTGGAAGACTACAAGACAAAGTAAGGTATCCTGGTGGAAGAAATCAAACCACTGCTAAACAGAAGCTTAGCTTTGACTAATAATAATAAAGTGCAGAGTGATAAGAATGCTGTGTGTGGGTGGGTGTCTGGCTGTCTGTGTGTAATTTGATATTTGTGGGTTTTTCAGGTATGAGGATGAGTACAACAGACGGGTCGATTCAGAGAATTATTTTGTAATACTCAAAAAGGTGCAGTATGCAATCACACTGATACTTTTATTTGTAAGTAAAGGAAAACAAAATAGCAGTGAAAAGGAAAAAGTTGTTTATTTTTTCTGTTGCCTCTAGGATCTGGATGAAGGACTTATGTTAAGGGTGAATTTCGAAAGCCAACTAACAGCTCTTCGGGATGAAATCATATTCCTCAATCAAGTGTATAATATGGTAAACAAGTTACATTAAAAACCTTTTCAAAATGTAAATCAGTGTATCACATTATGTGTCATATTCTGGATTTTTTCCTCTTAACTTTGGCTGTATGTGTTGTTTTAAATAAGGAGCTGTATGACATGCAGCAAAGAGTGAAGGACACCTCTGTGGTGGTGAAGATGGACAACTCCCGCAACCTGAACATGGGCCGGATTATAGCTGATGTTAAGGCTCAGTATGAGGAAATTGCTGCCTACAGCCGTGAAGAAGTTGAAAAGTGGTACGAGAACAAGGTGACGGTCTAACATGAATTCTTGCCCGTAACTGTTGATTAAACCATCTAGGAAACATGGAAAGGGGTCAGAGGTTAATGCTCAGAAATCTACCAGAATGTCAGAACAGCACTTGTTAATCCAATAATGACTGTCTTTACATCTTTGTCTCGCTGTTTGATATTTTTCCAAACCAGATTGATCAGATGAAAGCGCAGCTCCAGCAACATAACAGTGAGCTGCAAAACACTATGTCCGAAATAGCTGAGCTTAAGCGAATGATTAATCGCCGGCAGATTGAGATTGAGATTTTAAAGAAACAGGTGAGTGAAGAACTTTAATGCCACTCATAGGCTGTTTGATCTGAAACTGCATTTTAACAAGTATCAAGAGGAACAACAGGTTTAGCTGCTGTTCTCAGAAAAAAGAAAGGAAACTGAAAATGATCAAAGACAATATTAATGAGTGTTTTGTTTTGTAGTGGTTTTCATTTTGAGCTGACAGCCTAATTGCATACATGTGAATTTCTCAGAATTATTGTTAGCTGCTCTGAAAAAGCAGTATGATTTTCCTGTTACCATAATCCACATAGAAAAGCCCATTTTAAAAACAAAACAAAACAAAAACACCAGGAATCCCTGTGAAGCTCAGATTTAAATAACTTTTCTCTTTGTCAGCATCTTCAAAATGAAGAACACAATTCTGTGATGGAAGAGCGAGGAGAACTGGCTGTAATGGATGCAAAAAGCCGCATTAACGACCTTGAGCAGGCTCTAAAGCAGGACAAACATAACATGGCCAAGCAACTCAGAGACTACCAAGACCTCATGAATGTCAAGCTGACCCTGGATATCGAGATTTCCACCTACAAGAAACTCCTGGAGGGAGAGGAGGAGAGGTAAGCCAGCAGAACTTAGCAGGTTGCTAGTAACAAAGTGTTAAGGAAGAGGATGGATGGATGACATGATGATGATTTTTGTTGTTGTTATATGAGCTACTGTATCTGCATACCATCCATCATCCAACAGTTTAGATGGAAATTGGGCGTGGTATAGAAAAACAAAAAAACACCACCATGAGCCAAAAGCCTGTCAGAGACAGGAAGTTGTTTGTTTTGTGTGTTTATTTGTTTCGTTTTGTTTTGTTTTATTTGTTTCACTATTCAAGCTCTTTACCTCGATGTGTTGCATTAAACAATAATGAATTGAGCAATGCAGCAAACATCCACAGGTATTTGACAGCTGGTGATAACTGCTGCCATAAAGCAGATTTATGGTTTATTGGAAATCTGTCTTCCGGTTTTATGGCAGGAAAAAAAACCTGTTTAGTTTGGCTAATTTGGTTACCACTGTGCTTTCTTTGCTGGATCTTAAACATGAGGCAGTTTTATTGCACAGCTCCCTCTAGAGCCATACGCGGCTTTATACATCTGCTTTGCTACCTTCACTTGAACAACTATGTGAATAACTTTTCCAGTGCATGCCCTATAATCCATTTCCTGGTTTCTCCCTGACAGACTTGGTAAGAACTCTGTTATCAGCATCCACACAGTGCCCAACAAAAGTAAGTACAGTACTGTATTTTACAAATAAAGATGAGATCATCTTAATGGCCTTCATCTCGGGGATGAGAGTGAAACCCTCTTCTCTCTTTTTTCTGTCTTCTTTTCAGCAGCTGTGCCCAGAAACGACTGTGTTGACAGCACTGAAAGAGTGCTCAGTGTCCAAACAGTGCGCAACCAAAGTAAGCACTGCACTGTATTTTAAAAATAAAGATGATGTCACAAGGATAGCCTGAGTCTCAGAGATCGTAGTGAAACCTATTCTCTCTTTTTTCTGACTTCTTCTCTACAGCTGAGCCCGTTAACCACCAGCAACAAAGGTCAGGCCCCGTTCTTATCAAAATAGTGGAGACCAAGAACACGACATACACCGAAGGCAAATAAAACGCAGCGGTACTCTGAAGTGCCGGATTTCTACTTAAAACTACCCTTAAATGAATCTGTTTGCAAACTGCTGTAACCTCACTATATCAAAGAGCCTTGTGTGTCTGTGTCTCTGTGTTATATTTTAGTTTCCTTCTGATTCTGTCACATTAAAGTACAAATTGGAGCTCTTAAAACAAATCTGTACTCAGCCGCATGATCGCCTGTGTTCTTTTTCTTGTATAATGTTGAATCATGCTAACTGTAACATGTTTGTTAGTTTTCTCTATAGATGTTCTTAATAATTATTAAAAACTATTCTTTTTATTGTTTATCTTGCTGTACAGCTGTTGTTCTGATGTGTGATGTGTCTCCTATAAAGTAGAAGGAGAAAGTAGCTTCAAAGTTTTTACATTTTTATATGCACTATAGTGCATATATGGACCCAAAGGTAATGGGTCACAACTTTAAATCTCTAAACTGAGGTGTTTTCAGTCCCATTTTCACGGGTATAGTCTGAGTCGTTTTAAAGAGCTCACTGAAATCAACTGTGTTACTGTAACAGGATGAACCTGTTGCAACTGTTGTGAAAGTTTTTACCTACTAGATATTACACAATCAACTGTAAGAGGTATTATTGCAAAAATGAAGTCTTCAACACAGCTTTTGTTTTTTTCTAACTACAACTCAGTGCAGCTGGTGCATTTCACATCAGTCGCAGACCAGTTTGAGTGGTCTCGATTGCCACGAGCTGGATGGACTCTGTGTTTGAGTAGGCAGCTAAAAATACAGTGCAGTGAAAAGTTTATGGGCCCTTTATTTTTGTTTGTTTGTTACACTTATGTGTTTCATATCATTTATTAAGAGAGAAATCTATCAAACCTATCTGCCTTTAAAAACGAAGCAAACTTTAACTTCAGGACCTGGATGACTATTTGATGGAAACTTGAATTCCTGGAGTTTGCTGTCCAGCTTTCAGTTCAAGCACACATTAGTTAGGCACACCTATACACACCAGTGTAATTCTAACACCTATAATACTATATTGCTTATTTATAATTTTTTTCAAATATATCTAGGTTGTTTTTTTTTTAAGTAAAAATACAATATTAGCTATTAAGCAGCACAAAATACATGTACTCAAAAAAAAAACAAAAAACAAGTAGGTAAAGGTTTCGAAGAGACTGACGCTTGGTCAAGCTCTGCGGTCTGTAAGACACAGATGCAGCTTGAAATCCCAGTGCTCTTCCTACTTCGAGCTAACTGCTAGTTAACTGCGATCATGGCAGCCCTCCTGTTATTTTGCATTATCTTTTTACACTGGGTATTACGGTAGGAGAACCCTAGATGGGATTTCAAAATAAAATCAATCTTCCGGTGAATAAAAGAAAAAAAAAAGGTACTTGACAGTGACTAACACCGTAAGGGTGTATAAGGTTCATCTAAAAAGAAATTCGTATGTGGAAACATCGAGTTTACTTGTTACTGCTTTACACGTCTTTAGAAATCTTCATTTTTTTAAAAGTTTGTATAATTAAGAATTAATATAGTATTAAACTTGTTTTATTCTAAAATTTATTTGAGATTATTATTAAAATGTATTTATTTTGAAATCGCGTCTCAGTTTCTCTTACCGTAATGTCTAGTATATACAACCCAGAACAACGTGAGAGCGCTGGCTTGAGGGATTCGTTAGGGTGTGACTTCTTCTGCTCTTCTTCTTTTTTACCAGTATACCACAGAAGAGCCACTGCTCTCGTGTGTTTTGGCTTGTTTTCCCAACAGCACCATATCCAAGGAAACTAGTGTTTATTGTACTTTTCTGTAAACACGTAAGCTAAGTTGTGTCACAGCTGGTAAGTAGTTTACCACAGTGGAAATTATTCGTGGACACGGATGACATGTTGCCTGCTCTTTCACGCTTTAACCACATTGTTTAATTCTGTCTTCTAGTTTATACATACAGAGATTAACGCAATGGACAAAGACGGCGTGCTAATTCATATCCTGAAGTCAAAGGGCACTCCTACGCTCCTTGGTGGAGACCTGCCTTTCAGAGTCATAAACGACAATAAGTACACATCCCCGCTCTCTGTACAAGGCGAAGTCAGAGAGGAAAACTTGCCCACCGTGGATCAAGCCATCCACACAGCCCTGAGTGGTGAGAACAAAACTGTTATCCTTATAGGCTCAGAAGGATCAGGTAAAACCACCACTGTGGAGAAGCTTTTTGTGGACTGGGCAAAAGGTGTACATCTTCAGAACTTTGAATATGTCTTCCATTTCCGTTTCAAAGACTTAAATGCTCACGAAGATGCACTCTCTTTGGAAACCTCAATCCAACGCTGTCACCCCTATTTCCCTCCCCAGTCCATGCCTCTGGTTCTGCAGAAGCCAGAGGATGTGCTGTTTGTTTTCGATGGTCTGAATGAGTACAAGTACAGCCTGGATCCCTCTGCGCTCACCCTCTGCTCTGACCCAACACAGGTGGTTTCAGTGGACTGTTTAGTGGCCAGCCTGCTTCACGGATCCCTGCTGAAAGAAGCTGCCATTGTGTTGGCCACCAGGCCAACGGCAAATCTGAAGTTTGTTAGTGGTTCTCAGGTGAATGTGTTAGGTTTTCTGAAGCCCCAAAGAAAAGCTTACATAAACCGCTTCTTTACAGATGCTGCTGCTGCCAAAAAAGCCCTAATGCACATGGAAAGGACTCTGGGCTTTTATGATTTCTGTACATCTCCAAGATTTTGTTGGACAGGTTGCTCTGTTTACAACCCTCTTATTGATTCTGGAGGAAAACTTCCAGAGACTTTATCTCAGCTGTTTGTAGATATCCTGTTCGGCTTGATTCAGACGCTCTCGCTGAGCCAAGCAGAGAGCACAGAGCTGGTGTTGGCCCTTGGCAGGATGGCTTCTCATTGCTCTGTTGAGCAGCATTTGAGCTGCACCAAAGCACAGATGTATTCCTTTGGCTTTCAACAGTTTCTCACCTCAGTTGATGTTTTCCTGCGAGTAGATGGTGAAATGGACTCTGATACATGTGTGTTCTCGTTCCACTCGCAGCTGATCCAGGAGTTCATCCTGGCATTGTCTTTCTTTTTGGACAGGACGACTTATGAGAGTGCTGAGAAGATGCTGAAGAAGCACGAAGATGGTACAAAGTTTCTAGATGTTTTCCTTTCAGGGCTTTCTGAACCAACTCAGCGCAGACCACTGGAGAATCTTCTGGGAGAGTTCAACCCTGATCGGATCAAGGACTTTAAGCAGTGGTTTAAAAGCAGCTCAGAGGAAGCACTCCACGGATATAACGCAGAGAGCCACTATAGATGCTTCCGCCTGCTTCATCAAGCTCAAAATGAGAGCTTGGTTAAGGAGATCATTAACTCCTCAGCTCGTATAGGCCTCAGCTATGGCAGCCTGACCCTCCAAGACTCTGCGCCTTGGAGTTATGTGGTCACATGCCTTGGTGGGACAAAGTCATTGAATCTGTACAATACAAAGAATCTAACAGAGGAGATGGCAGAAGTCCTGGCTCCAGCTATGAGTCTATCACTCAAGATAGTGTAAGACAGGTTTAGATGAAATTTACATCATTTGATTCATATGTTCAGAGTACATTGATTGTTGCTTTAACCTGTAATATGGGTCTGCTGTGTCCTCCCCCAGCTTGAAAAGTAGCTTTTTGAGTACTGGGGCTGTTCCTCATCTCGCTTCAGCTCTCAACAGAGGAATTACCAGGGAGCTGGATCTCTCTTACTCCGGCCTTGGTGACGAAAAGTTAAAAATCCTCTGCACTGGACTCAGAGACTGCAAGATGCAAGAATTATGGTAAGAATAGCTCTTTTTTTTGTTTTTTCCTGCTAATATTTCATTTTTCAGTATGATTTTTTTTCTTGAGCAATCTTTGTTTTTTAAATCGGAAGTATGATTTACCTGCTTCTGGTTTTAGTCTTCACAGTTGCAATCTGACAGAGGAAAGCTGTGAAGACCTGGTTTCTGTGCTGACCTCAGACACCTCTCATCTATGCTTGTTAGTGATGTCATTCAATAAAATTGGGGACCAGGGATTTGCAAAACTGTGTGAGGCGCTGCATAGCCCTCACTGCAAACTTCAAGAACTCCAGTATGTACGTCAGTAGTGTAGTTTTCATTAAAACTATTGTATCGTGTCTGCTTTTATATCACATAATTATTGTTTATTGAAAGGCTTGACGGATGTGATCTGACTGAGGCGTCCATGAAGGTTTTTTCTGCAGCTTTGCGCTCTGGACAGTCACAGCTGAAAAAAGTCATATTGGCACGAAACACGATGGATGACAGCGGAGTGGAGGCTTTGTGCATATCGCTGCAACATCCACTCTGTAAACTACAGAACCTCGAGTAAGGCTGTTTAAATAAAACTGCAACTGTGCCACATGAGAATTTTTATTTTAAAAAGTGTAAAATATAAGAACTTAAAAATCACATCCCTACATATTTTTCTGACTTTTAACTTTTCTTTTAGTCTCTATATGTGCGAGCTGACGGGCGCATGCTGCTCTTATCTGAAGGAGGCCTTAATGTCAGAGTACTGTAGTCTGTCAGAGCTGGAGCTGTCAGTGAATGAGTTGGGCCAGGAGGGGGCGCTGTTGCTCTGCCAAGCCCTACGACGCCCTGGTTGCCCTTTAGAAAAACTTGGGTAGGCAGAGTACCACCTTTCTCAGATATTTAGTGAATTTCAGATAACGGCATTATCATGTGCTTTTGTTCCACCCTACAGTTTGGCACGATGCGAGTTAACTCTACCGGTCTTTGAGGAACTGGGCTCAGTGCTGAAAAGTGGGACTTCTCGACTCAAGTCCCTGAGAGTGGGTTTAAATGAAGTAGGAGACCAAGGGGTTAAACATCTCTGGGATGCTGTCGCACACCCAAGCTGCCTGTTGGAAGAGCTGGAGTGAGTTGGAAAAAAATCACCACATCAAAGTCAACATACATTTAAATGTTTGTCCGTTTGTTTTGTAGTGTTGAAATGACCCAGCTGACTGATGCCTGCGTTGAAGACTTGTGCACTGCAGTAAGAGCCAGTAAGACGCTGAAGAAGCTGGAACTGAGAAACAACTCACTGACCGATGCGTCCATCCCTGCACTTGTCCAAGTCATGCAGGACAGCCACGGGATGCAGGAGATGAAGTGAGCATAATTCATTTTAGTTAATGATGCTTAAGCCAGCGTGTGCAACAGGTTTCAGGCACAGGAAAGCAAATTTATTAAGCATCTAACAACTACTGTTGTCTCTAACTCTTTCAGCCTGAAGTACAATGATTTCAGCGAAGACCTTTTTGACATGTTGGACAAGTGCAAGAAAATAATATACTGAAGAAACTTGACTGCTTAAAAATGACTTTAGCTTTTGTTGCCTAAGTATTATTATTTTGGTTAATATAGATGGTATATGCTACAGCAGTGAGGAAAAGAAGGTTGTGAATGTGAATGCATTTTTATGTAATAAATCCCAGCAGTTCCAAAATGTTTCTACCATTTACTCTTCCAATAAAATATATTTAAGTTATGTTTATGCTTTCTTCATTTGAAACATGATGATGCGTGATAATGGAAGGGGTTTTTTTTGCATGAACAAGGCTTACAAAATCAAAAATTATTCATTAAAAAACACTAAAAGCATAAATCATAAATTTGTAATTTAAGATAGGCTCTACAGGACTCTAATTAGATCTGTTTAAAAAAAAAAAATCAAGGTTCGCTACAGATGCTCATGAGGAAATTCTCAGTCAAAATGAACCCAAACCTTCACTGTGAAGACAGAAAATAAACAGTATGAAAGCGTTAAACAGGATGCCTTTGTCTTACATGAGACTATTTTAAATAACTGTTTCCTGGTCAAAATAATATCATAAGTCCTTAATGATATTTTACTGAAATTTTATTTTATATGCCAAATGTGTAAGAATTCCAGTTACACAATGATCGGTTGCAGTAGTAGTTTTCATTCTAGACTCAGTACATTCTTAGGAGTGAAAGAAAATCACCACTGGGTTTGACGCAAATGTTTTATTATGAAATCTTTGGTTTTTTTGAATCATCTTTGGCATTTAGAATTGTATTCTAAAGCATAAGTCAGTAAGTCAAATAACATGATTTTTTCTTTCATTAGTCAAACATTTTACCGAGTTTCAAAAAATAAATGATTCACATGTACATATGCAGCAGTAGCAGTGTGAGCAGTCATCCATTTGGTGCTGTTTAGTCTAACTTTAAGAACACACACACAGGCAAACACACGTTGCTGTCCACTCCTGTAAGCAAACAGCAGATGTAAACTTCACACTATAAAAGTCTGTATGCCACAGTGGAGTTCCTCTGTCCAGGTCCTCCCTCTGTTTGAAAAGCACATTTTTCTGAGTGGGGAACAGTCCTTCTCAGAAGGTCACAGTGACACGGTGGGTTTCACAGGCACGCTGGTGAATGAAGGCCACACTGGAAGGAAAATATCCCCTCTTTGGTACTCAGTGGTCATGAGCTTCTCCATTAAGGTTACTGGTGCGACTGCTGTCCTTGAGCGTTTGGTTCAGGCTTGGGTCTGTGCTGCTACAAATCTCCTCATCTGAGCTGCTCTCTATGTCACTGCGATCGTCTTTCGCCACCTGTAAAAACAGTATTAGTTTAACTGCTAGTTATGAAACATAGCTTAAAACCTGAACCCCATGCTGATGTTAAGCGAGTAATGTTTACCATGGTCACTGCTAATGTTAACTGATTTGTATGATAGAAAAACTGAGATCCCGAGGGATCTCGGTGCTAGATGAAATGTGGCATTATTACAAACAATAGCACAGTTTACCCTTAGTGTCATATAATGAAAATGACAAAATGTGACAGGAAACAAGAGGGGCTGGAAATCCAACTCCATTGGTTAAAATAATGATGATTAATTACCATTAGGTTTGCCATTTGCCCCCAAGATGTTTCAACTAAAATGTGAAAATCAATTTCCACAACAGATACCAAAACTGACCTTTCCCCTGAAAATGGCTTTGATGGCAATGCCCATAATGAGGTAGAACCAGATGATGTGAAGGCACTGCAGGACCACCAGCAACCCATTCAACAGCCACCAGGCCCGATAAGGCCCGGCAATCTCCCAGCTCTCAAACAGAACGCTGTAAATAATCCTACAACAAACACGTGCAGATTTTTAGCAGATGTATCTGTATATTAAAAAAAATATATATATTAACAAACAGGTGAGAAGATGACAAGAGTTTAACAATAAATATAAGGACGGAAGCTCTTGTTTTTCCTCACCAGAAGGGAAAGATGACAAGTCGACAGATGAAAAAGCTTATGCTGAACAAGACAAAGAGGCCATCACATAGCCTCTGGTACTTGGCATAGTTTGCCATCTTGGCTGCCTTTGGAATAAATAATACATTAGGGATTAATAGTAATAATAACAACAATAACAATGATAAGAATCAAACCCACTATTGTAATACACACCAGTGACACACTGTTCACACTGTTACTGTAATGTCAATAAGTTGTTTCTCTGTAAAACTGGTAGTACAAGTATCTCACATCACATCACAGCTTCTGTGTTCCCAGCTGTGTTTACCTACACGCTGGATACCTGCACGGGCAGCTTTGCTGAGTTAAACCAAGTGCCCTCTTTAACAGGATGTTGTCTAACATCTAAAAATCAGAAAGATTTACTTTACCTCGAGGAAGATGTCAGATGCATCATGCACACACATGACCATACTGCCAGCTCTTAGCATGTTGTTGCCATAGGAGAAAGTGATGAGGAGTATGGTAGCCAGATGGTGGACAAGCATAATCATGAAATCCTGCCATCAGAAAAACGAATGTAGATGAGACAGAGGTAGAAAGCTAAAGATGTTCATGTTACTGGCACATTAAATTTACAAGCATAATAGTTTGAACTTATGGACGCAAGAATACCGTTAACCATACAAAGTGAAAATACTATAATGACAGGGCAGGGTGTAGAGCTACATGTATTTGAACAGCCATGTGTATTTAAGCCTGAAGTTTTGATTAACCTGATGGCTCAAAAAGCCAACAATTGACCCGCTTTTTAACAGTGCCGGGAATCAAAGGTGAAACCTGAGGTCACACGATGATATAAAAGCAAAACACCATGTGAATCTGAGGATGAATTAGCTTGATATATAAACTGTATAGCTTTTTAGTTCTGTTGAGTTCTCACTCTGCTCATCTAGGAATTACTTTTGCCCATTTTTACTATCATGTGCACGCATCTGTAGCTAATGCGAATGTATGCCGTTTGTCATTTTTAGTTCATTTTACATAACGATGTTAAACTTTTACCTACTACCTATCAGACTTAAAACATTCATTTAGACTGCCACATATTTGTGTTTTTCTGATACTAACCTCACTGATGTAGCTTATTTTTGTACTTTATTTCGAACAAAAACTAATTAAATAAGCCATGCATCTATTTAACTCACTCCAACTATTCATCCAACCACACACTCTCACATCCAAACAAACTGTCTTTGGACTGTGGAAGGAAACTGGTGTGCCGACAGCATTGTAATCCCATGCATGTATTCTTTGTGCCTGCAAATTCCACGCACATAGGCCCTAACTAGCTAGCAAGGTCCGAGCCCAGAACTATATTGCTTTGAGGCACCATGTCATGCCTAATCCAATTTTTTCTTCTTCTTCTGTCGGTCACCACAGTGGGTCATATGCTTTTATCTCACCCTATCCGTTGTACCGCCTATCACACCAACCCTCTGCATCCATAAACCGTCTCTGCAATCTCTCCCCTTTTCTTTTTGCTGTCAGCTCCATCTTCAGTATCCTTTGTCTAATATAACAGTATATATGGCCAGTTTCAAAATTTAGCAATAAGTCACACAACTACATTTACCACTTTAAATCCATAAAGTAGGAACACGTGTTCCAGATTTGGTGATTAGAACCTGCTTAGATGGTAACAGGAGGAAACTCTTATTTAAACCTTTGACATCTGGGATCTTGTGTTCTTTAATTATTCACTTTCAGTGTGTGGTCTTACCATGCCATGATCTAAAAAGCGTTCTTAAAAAGTTTTCAACATAAAGGCTGACATAGGAAATTTTTCAGCATAAAAAAAAAATCACCTGTAAGGAAAATCCTTTACAAGTGGCACAGAGTAAAAACATCTTTTAGCATATGAAGCTTATCCCAAATCTGAAGCATGGCATTGAAAGTATTACAGCTTTGCAGTTATTAATTGCTCTTTAAATTCTGAATCATATATTCTTAAAGGAAATGGAAATGCCCAAGAGCTTAGGTGGATCTAGAAGGTGCCCTTTCTAAAAAGCAAAAGGATTGTCAGCACACTAGTAAATGCTTCAAAAGGGGTAGTTTAGAACAAAAAAATAGAGGGTTATGGAACGGCCCACAGTCAGGAAGAAAAATGAAGCTCCCTGAAATGTTGCAGGCAGATTTGAAATAGGCTGTAATTTTCCTTGTGGTTGTGTTCAAGCGTTTACATCTGTAGACACAGTTTAAAACAAGATCAAACGCTGGCCTGCCTGAACACATGAAAAAAAAAAGCCAATTTCCATGAGATCCACTTATTTTTGAATGTATACTTGATTATCTTTTTAGCCAGAGCACACAATCAAGAGACAATCCTGTATGCTCCCTTTAAGAAAGAAAGAAAGGATTTGGCTGTGATAAAAAGACAATGTGCATTTATTGAAGCTACTGAAAAGCAGTATAATAGTTAGTTAGGCCAGTTGTTGTTGACTCACCTTTCTTTTAATGTCTATGAACTGGGAAAACATCAGAGATGAATAAAAAGCCAGTTCTGCAAGATAGTAGCTGTACTGTCCAGGACTCAACGGCTTTGGAAGAAAGCGAAAGAAACACACTTTTGATAAATATGTAGCAATACCCACTGACCTGTTAACATTATGGTGGCGAACAGAGTCTCCACATAATAAAAGTAATCAAATATAAATGAGTAGGCAGAAAAAAATATTAACCTGAAAAGGGTAGTGCTGCCAACACTCTCTGGTATTCCACATCCACGTTGTCTGAAGGAAACAGATTACAAAAACATGCGTTATACTGACACATATTCACCTATTACGAGAAAACTATACGAACTGCTTCTGCGAACCGTAATAGTATTGCAGAAGGCAAAAAGCACGTTTTAAACTTACCGACCACAGATGGTTGATGCCATAAATAAAAATCGCCAGGTAAAAAGTGAAACGCCACCTGAAAGGAAAGAGAAGAATAGACAGACAAATTTAGCATACACTGGAGGCACTTACATACATAAGCACACTCACAGTGATCATTTTAACATTTACTAAGTAGCACTTAAATGGGCATCTGTAAGGTTTTAAAACCAAAGGACTTGGCATATTTACATTTTACTTTACTTGATTAGTATATGAAAACTGATCACCAAGATGGTTAAAAAAATTCCAAGAGATATTTTTACTAAATATTATTGCAACCCATTTAGAAAATTCTTGTGAACAACTACTGTCTGCAAAGCATTAAGCTAAGTCATCAAGCAAATGTTGACAGACACACTGGATTAATTCTCTGGGGACCCTGGATGCCTGTGCAGCGTTTCAAAACAATTTATATGACAGCTTTTTGTATGCACGTGCATAGACTGGAGCTGTTAAATCCCCTTAACCGTTTGTGCATTACAAAGCAGAAACCCCTGCAGAAACCTACGTACATGCTCTCACAGAACTTTTTCTGTGTGCTGGGCCTGTCCTGGTTCCGACGGACTCGAAACCATCTCTGTATTTTCCGTACATCCCAGTCCAGCTGCTTGGAGAGTCCCTCCAGTTGCCTTTCATCTGGACACTAAAGAGGACAAACATTAAAATAACTCTCCACTCCTTGTAAAACCATAAAACCAATAGGTATGGCTGTCACGTGACAAGAGGCATTTACTGAACATGTCATTATGACTGTGGTGGTGTGTTCCAGTGCAATAACATCATGTTGCTGCTGCAGTGTGTACATGGACATGTAGTGGAGCACAGAACAAACACAGGCTTTATGTACCGCTTTGGACTGATACAGCCTCTCCAGGATAGCATTGGGCTGAGCTTGCCGAGGCACTCCCGCCTGAATCTGAAGTATGTGGGCACAGGGCTTGGCCACTAGCCTGTATACACACAGACAGAGGGGCAAAAAGAAGAGGGTGGGGTAGCAGAAGTGTATGGTATTAGGAGAGAAATTCACACAAGGAGAGAGTTAGAGAGAGTTGTTTAGTGCCTCCAAGAAAAAATGTGTTATCCAACATTTGCTAAGAGATTCCACCATTTACATGAACTGTGGAGCTTTCACAGGTTGCCCACAAAGTTACATCTTGCATGTGTTTGTTTGTTTAAGAGGAAGGGAGCATAACAGAAGCTATAGGGGGAGACACAAGAAAATGCTGGAATCAAGGGACCTTGAGGAATGTTGCACCTAGTCTAAACAAAGTTTCTTATGTGCTAGTATGTGATGCAGAGTATGGGAAGGATACTCCGCCTGCCAAAATACTTTTTTGTCACGGGATCACCTGGTTGACTTGGCGGATGTTTATTAAATTCATCACACATCAGCCTAACAACACCCAACATATCTGGAACAGTTTGCAGAACACAGAAAAAAAAGAAAAAAAAATGAATGAATAGCAGTACAGAGTAGACAGGGCTGTCCCTGAACGCACAATTTCAGACTGTTTCCATGAACCAAAACTAAGCTGAAAAACACGACTTTTAGTGCAGTCCTGAGGTTTGGACAGAGGAAAACCTTGTTTAAAAATCAAATATAGCAATTATTATACGCAATTCTCTCATTCCACATTATGAATCTAAAGCCAGAGGCGCAACCTCCTACGCAAACACTTCCTTACCTGCACAGATTCTTAAATTAGGCAGATTATCTCATTGGAAACGTTACTTGAAAGTCTCAAGAGTTAGCCAACAAATCAGGGTTTTTTTGCTCAGTTTGAAAATCCCGTTTGTCAAGGAGTGTGACTCATGTAAGGCTTCTCTGACTGGCTCGAATGTAATTAGGGCCATAAACTGTAGCTTCCAGGACTGAAAAGTGACGCTAGTGCATGAGTGCTTTGAAAAACGGCCAAAGTTCATTGGAATGCACTGCACGAAATTTCTCAAACTGAAGTGTCAAAACAATCCTTCACAAAGCAACGAGTAGACTCAGTGTGTGTACCTTCGTCTTTTATATACAGTCTATGAGGGGGACTGAAGGTAGAGATAATATTAAGGTGCCATACCAGCACCAGCTTTTTAGCTTTAGCTTTGTCATGCAAAAGCACTAAACCAGTACTAGATTAGGCACCAGTACCAGGCCTTATTTGTTGGGAGAGGCGTATCTGTTTTGACTGCCTGGATCAGCACTGGAAGTAGTGACTCAGAATCACAGAGCTACCGAAGAAGAGAACCACTGCTTATTGGCATAATATTGGTACAGAATAGTGTCTATTGCTAGACATTTTATTCAAAATAGGAAAACAGGAAGTGAAAGAGCTAGTGAGCAAATCAAAAGGAATGTATGAACTACATCCCCCTCCCAAAAAAACCCAAACTTGTTTCTGTTTCTCATCAGCAGTGTCATCACCTCCCAAGAATGCAAACACTGTAAAATATAAAACTGCCACAAAAGCCAATAACAATTCTTGCATTCTTACATATTCTTGTTAAAAAGAGATGGCCTATAATTATCTGCCACAAGAAAAGACACGTGACACGGGATATTTGTTAACATAGTAAGTCTACAGAGAGTTGGTAGTCTCCAGAGAGAGTGACTCGTATATTAAAGTTCATGTAGTAACATTTGTATGGTGCAGCTTGGTAGTCTTTTCTTTTTCTTTTTTTGTAAGTAAAGGTTCTCGAAGCCCAATCACAAAAGTGCAGAACAGACTAGCGCTACACAGAAACACAAAAATCTATTTTACCTTTCAAACAGCAGTCTCAGAAAGTAAACTCCGGCAGCCAGAGGGAAGGCATACAGCATGTCCCTGAGTCTGGGGTACTCCACGCCAGGTGGTGGATGCTCCAAGTCCGCCCAAGTGACATTTTCAGGAAGCCAAAACCTTTCACTCCAAATCCAGTCTGAGATAAAGGAAGTCATCGGGGAGAAGCAAAACACAGCAGATCAGCAGCAGCAAATGAGGTAACTGAGAGAAAAAACTATCGTACATGTGGTAGTAGCTCGGGCTAGCTAACGAAAAACTTAGCAGTCATTCCTCCCCCCCTTCTTCCTCTCCCTGCTGTTGTAATAGCACAACTAAGTTATCTAACTCAGCATCACTTCTGGTTTACTCCTATGACTAAACTCCACTGACACGTAACAGCTACGACTCTCCGAGGTAACACCCACCTCAATTATTATTCACAAAACAGCTTCCACTGGTTCCGTGTTGCTTGCCATGCATGTGTAGGAGGAGTCAAAGGCAGCTTACGCTAACATAAGCGGTACACCTCCAATTAGCGATTAGCGGCAAACGTTATTGATTAGCTAATGCTAGGTTAATTGTTAAAACTAACTCACTAACAGTTGTTAAACGTTCCTACATGGTGGAGTGGTTGTGTTAGTAAGTTGTAGCAGTTTAAAGGGTTTTTAGACACATGTAATGCCTCAATTTTAAGGAAACGGGCATAAATGGTAGCTGTTTGAAATGCTATCTTAATAACCTAGCTATCTGCATTTAAAACCAGATGGTTAATGTGGTGATATAAAGTTAGCTGCTCACACACACACATATATACATATATATACTCATCAAGGTAT
>VUQR01000280.1:0-10840 GCA_015108515.1 Hemichromis elongatus | reverse complement strand
GGTTTTTAAATTTTCTTTTTTTTTTTTTTTTTTTTTGTTTTCAGCTTTGCTTTTTTTTTTTTTTTAACTTTCCATTTTATTTGTATGATAACGAATGCTAAATTAACCTAAAGGGCAGTTTTTTTGTGTGAGTGTGTATAACAACCACTTAGATTCAGCTGGGGATTTGCAAAACTGCTTTCTTAACATTTTTTTGTTGTTGATGCATTAAAAAAAGACTAGCAAGGTTAAATTTGGTCTAACAAATATCTTAATGATCCTAAACTGTTTGTCTATATGAAAGGGAAGTTGCTATTACACTCCAAATCACAGCATAATGTAGTACAATAGGGTCAATGCATTTTTTAAGTATACTGTGCTTCATGTTGCCAGTAGCCAAATGCCTCTGAAGTGGATGTGTCGCTAATCTGAACTTGGAAATGGGCACGTAGTTGAAGGCTGTATTCACTTAGTTTACTATTGCTAAAATTGTTGCACGCATAAGAAAACATATAATTAAACATATACACTCATTTCATTAGGCACACCTATTCCACTGCTCACTTACACAATTATATAATCAACCAATCACGTGGCAGCAACTCAGTGTGTTTAGGCATGCAGGCATAGTTGAGATGACCTGCTCATTTTCAAACCGAGCATATGAATGGGCACAAAATGAGCTGCAACACTGCCTCGTTGAAGTCAGAGGATAGGAAGGCAACCAGTTGTTAAATCCAAAGTGTGCAAAAGAACATCTTTGAATACACAACATATCAAACTTTGAAACAGAGGAAATACTACTGCTACGAAACGGCAAATTAGAGGTCACCCAGATCTTTATGTCATTCCTGCAGTTGAACTAATGGGTGTGTGTTTGTTATTGCAAATTGGAGTCTGGTGTATATTTATGTTTTAAACCACTGCAACACAGTACATCTAAACTCCGAGTTCACATAGGTTCATCTACACTGAACAGACAAAAATTGGAAAAAGTCTCATCAGACATAAGTTCAGAATTTGGCACTAACATGAATAGATGAATGGAGATGAAAGTATGGATCCTTCGTGTCTTGTACAAGGATTTGACACTGGTGGTAGTGGTGTAATAGCTTATTAGTTAAACTGCACAGCCTACCTGAGTATTGTTGTTGGCCACCACTTTATGACCACAGTGTTCCCATCTTCTGATGGTTTTCTGTAGAAAGGTAACATGCCATGACACAAAGCTAAAGTCATGTCAAACTTGAACATTGCAATGAGTTACTGTATTCAATTTTGTACTCGTATATGGACCACAATCTCTGACTAATATTTTCAGCACCTTGTTGAATCTATGCCAGAGGGAATTCATTCTGAAGGCAGTAGAGGGTGCGTTCTGTTTCTCCCAAATAGCCATTATCTTCATCCAGCTGAGCTGACTCCATCCATACAGAGGAAGACTCTGTAGACAGTATGTCTGAGTTCATATCTTCTCATTTTAGAACATTGATATTGCTCCTGTCATCTAGGAAGGGTTAGGTGTGGTCTCATGTCTACTGTTTTTACTTTTCTGACACACTGTGTAATGCAGTTGACATTTGAAGAAACTGGTTAATGCTGAGAGTCATGTTTTGTTAGGTAAAAGGTGTGTATCACCTGAAAAGCATGTGCTGTTGTAAAGTCAACATGTAGACAGGCATCGGCCTGCATTTCAGCTTCTATTTGCATAGGCTTAGAGCGGCAGACGAGACTGATCAATTTGAACATCGGTCTGCTGTTTTTGAACAAGCAAAGCGAAAGCTGGTATCAAAGTGGGAATTAAAAGAAAATATGTTTTACGTAGGTAATCTCTTTTATAACTATCCCTGCATTGTATAAGCTGTCATAACCAAAGGATTAAATGGATTAGACAATCCTGGAAAACAAGACAAACTATACCTGATTCTCCCAGAGCTAATAGATTTAATTATTTTTTTTATTTCTTTTTTGAAATTTTTTTTGGTTTCTTTTTTCTTTTACGTAAGAGTTTCAGCTTATTCACCACATTTTGACAAAATATACCAAGTGGTTTCAGCAGGATTATCTCTGCTTCAACTGAAAACTACAAAGCTGCAACACAGGTTGTGTTGTAAACTGCATTTAAAAAGTTAATCCTTTAGGGCTAAGGGCATTTCCAAATGTATAGACAGTTTGCTCTGATATGAATCAGTTGTGGAGTGGGGGAGCTTGTTGCATTTCTCATCAGTTTCATTTCCGTTGAAAGAGGGAGGGGAAAATGTAAGCCAAAGTGCATGTATAAAAACTGCAGGAGAACCTACACTCTGCTCACTCTACTTAGTTAGATGTGTTTATCCTAGAAAGGATAAACACAGAGGGCTCAGGTCTGGTCAAGTCCATTATTTCTCTTGATTTGAATTCCTCCATATCCCAGAATGCAAAGTTGGAGCAAATCAGGGTTAAACAAGGTTACCACCACAAACAAACTGTTCCAGAAATTGTGACCAGATGGACCCTCAACAACAGAGTTCAGACCTCGCAGTCTCTGCTGCTTTGATTTTGACCTTTCTTTTTTTTTCCTTCAAACTTTATTGAATTGTATCATGGAAGTGTGACACAAAACCATACAAGCAGGAAATGCATACAAAAATTACTTTTCTAAAATAGCCAGACAACCCCCTTAGTTATTTTCTTGCAATAAATAATTTTACATTTTCTTACGGTTGTTTATTTTCCATGAAGAAATGTTACTCATCACTTCTGAACTGAGGCTCTAATGAAGGGATTCTTGGTCTTTTAAGCTCTCTCACTAATCGATCCATGCCTATTTGGTTGCCTTTCTGCTGGGAGACTAACACTCACTGCAGTTACTCCCTTGTCAACCCAAACACTCACAGTTACTCTGTAAAAGATAAAACTGAGTGTTTCTCAACACGAGTCTATTGGCAAATTTAAAATTTCACAATATTTATAAGGTTGTTGCTCCCAGGGAAACAGCTGACCCAGTGTGAATGTGTCATTGTGACACATTTTTGTGTCACTACATTATTTCTCTTGTTTCTGTTCTGCCAGCTTTGCTCCACCGAGTATTCGACTCAGGACATGATGTGACGGCCAACATGATGTAGTCAATGCGAGCAGACTGGGAGAAGCCCTTCCGTCCTATATACACTCAAATATGAGAATCATTCCCATGCAAGACGAGCCCCTCTGCGGCATTGCCGTGTCCATTTGTTCTGCTCTACTTTGTATGTAGGTCATCTGTAGTGGACTAGAGATGCAGCAGAATGGCAGCTGTGAACTTCAGCCTTTTTACTCTGTAATCCTTCTTTTGTATTAGGTTCAGTTTAAATGTTGACATAGTTTGTGAATAACCACAATGGTTAAACCAGTTTACAAAAATCCCAGCATAATGAACAGCTCGGACGTTTTTAGCAGACCTCAGAAACTAAACGTCACTTTCCCAACAGCGGTTATCAGCTATTTATTTAACAGCTGTCAGTACTGTGTGCTTTACAGACCTTTAGACTCTGATTGAACTGATGTAAACAAGGTGATAAATAGAAAAACACTGCTGATCAGCTCTAAATCAGAATCACACCCAGTGTTACTTTGCAATGTTATTGCTTTCATTAGTTGAGCAGATTAAATCTAGTTAAAAATATTTGGGAAATCTAGTTTTAATTTTGAGGGTTATAATGTATTTTTCAGCTTCATGTTTTCATCTATACATATTTTTGGCACATTTCTATGCATTGGATACATATAGAATAATATGTGTAAAAATGTACACAGCACTGGGGGAAGTCTGGTGAGTCGACATCAATGCAGGAGTGCAGCATGTCTGCAAAGATGGTGAAATTTGCTCGCCCACATCTGGAAAAGAAATCTGTCTCCAATTCCCTAAAGGCCTCTCTCCCCACTAAACTGGAAGTGATGACATGTTAAAGTTAGGTCCTTAGGACACCCAGTGGTCTGTGCAAAAGACCCTTAAAGCTTTACCACACACAGCAGGAAACAGAAACAGACTGCCTCTATAATGACACCCAGTGGCCAGTTGGAGCCTAAAGCTTCAGCTTGTAATTTGATGTGGCTGTTTTGACCGGCCTTGCTCAGCCTTCACTCTGACTAACTGTGACAGTAGAAAATAGTGAGTCTGACCAAATGAGGCACCTTTTACAAAAGTGCACATTTATTTCTGTGATTCTTCCCAGGTGAAAGTATGACAGGCCTGTCATACTCACTAAAATATAAATTTTTCAATATTTAAGGTCTAATTCAGAACCCCAATTTATCTCAAATGGGAGAAAAAAAACCCCATAATTTGCTACATTTCTTCTTGTAATCATCCAACATTAAACTCTTCAATATGTGAACAATGCAGAATGAAGGACATCACACTTTGTAAGATTGTGCTCCATGAATTAGTCATTTTATTTATTGGCAGTTGCTTATTTCACTGGACTAAAAAAAAAAAAGAATTCTGTGAAATATTACCACATTTTAAAAATCACAAGTTATTTACTGTTAGCCTATTGATTCAAGCAACTCATGTTGACACAGGAGAAGTAATATTCTATTAATTAATAAGGTAATAATAATTTATTTTCTCATAATCTTACTTTTGACTGTGTCTGGTCTGCACAAAGCTTGGCCTGTGTGTTCGCTTTAAATGATCGACCCAATGATGGAGTGGCCTATTTTACCCCGATGAGAATCAATGAGTTTATCCAGAGCAGACATAATCTGAAACGAATAACTGCCCTCTACAACAGGCGCTCTTGATTTTAGAAATATTAGTTGACCACTGATACTTTCTGCACATAAAAATAGCAGAAATAAATTTTTTAGAGTGTGCATGCTTTACAGCTATTTAACAAAATCACTTTTGATGTCCCCGCCTAGGATAGAAGAAAGAAGGAGGGGAGAATCATCTCAAATGTAAGTTTTTACATTTTTTTTAACATGTGTGTTTTGTTATATATTTTACAGCTTGTATCACTTTATTTTGAGCACATGCACATCCCAAAGACAGCTCTTTATTTATAATCTTACCTAAATATGGATGTTATTTGGAGTTCTAACAGATTTTCCCCAAGAATGGAAATGTGTGAGTTTATGTTCATTTATTTTCAGTTGAATCATGGCAGCTGATCTGGATGTGGTGAACCTGTGTATTATTGCTGGAGGAACACTGGCTATTCCCATCTTGGCCTTTGTAGCTTCCTTTCTTCTCTGGCCCTCTGCATTAATTAAAGTGTATTACTGGTAATGTAAATGGTTTTCTTGTGCTGTATTTCAATTTATATTCTATACATTTATCTATAACTATATTTTATATGTTTTTATATTGTTATTGTTTTATTTTACTATATATATTTAGCATTTACCAGTAATTTATCCGCACATCATGAAATGCAGAAATTCAGCACACCTTGTTCATAGTGAATAGCAGTTTGCTGATAGCCAGAGTTCAAAGTGATATATTTGAACTCCGTCCATTATTACTCTGGGTAAAGTGGCATGGTTTAAGTGAAGGTTTGAAGGCTGCATGACTGCTTAAATGTTCTCATTTTTGAATCTGTCCTGAACAGGTTATGTCACAGTCATTTTTTCCCCTCTCTTTACTCACTGAAAACAGATGATTTTCAAGAAAGAAAGAAACTGTTTCAACCACCTCTGTCCTGTCCCCAGTCCCTCTAAAATTGCACGACCAAGCTCCAAGCTCCAGCCTTTTCTGACTTGAACACTGCTCAGCAGGAGATTATTTTCTGTGTATAGCTATTTAAAATTTAACAAACCCCATCCTGTTAAAGTGTTCCATGTTCCATGTAGTTAAGTCTTTGAAGCTCAGATATGATACCTGCTTGTCTTCAGGTACTGGAGAAGGACTCTGGGCCTGCAGGTGGGCTATGCAGATTGCGGTGGTTATCGCTTTTGTTACTCCTACAGAGGAAAGCCTGGAATGAGACCTTCGATCTTAATGCTGCATGGCTTCTCTGCTCACAAAGACACATGGCTCACTGTTGTCAAGGTTCAGTTGACACTAAACATCACATTTTACTTCCTATTAGCTCATGGGGCTAACACTCAACTTTAAACTAACTAAAACTAACATTTTAGTTAAGGCTAGAATTTATTTAAATTTAAACATTAATTACAAATAATTTCATAAATACATATTGTGCTGTTTATGAGATTCTTCTTAAAACACCCTTTCTTTTCTTCCATGTATTTATCATATTAATCACATTAAGTGTTGTTTTTGGTCTTCTGCTGCTCCAGTATCTGCCAAAACATCTGCACATTGTGTGTGTGGACATGCCTGGCCATGAGGGGACAACACGCACCAACACAGATGATTATTCCATTCAGGGGCAGGTCAGAAGGATCCATCAGGTACACCAAAGAGATAGCTTTTATAATATGTTGGTGCATTTGTCATGTGCCTCAATCATTCCAGTAAAACTCTGTTTTTGGCTCTTGTTTTTCTCAGTTTGTGGAAACCATTCGCTTAAACAGGAAACAGTTCCATCTGGTTGGAACTGGCATGGGGGGAAATGTAGCCGGGGTTTATGCAGCCTGCTATCCATCAGAAATCTGTAGCATGACTCTCATCAGTCCAGACGGTCAGTCAGTGTGTTTGTGTGTCTGTGTATGTATGTGCCCAGTCACATTATGCTGTGATGACATCAGTCTGCTGTCAAGGTCACTTTGTGGGGATTCAATTCTAATATGGTAAGAAAAAGGGGAGTACGTTTTAGAGAGAAGACTTGTTTAGGCAGCCAGTGCTTAGGGTTGTGGTAATTCTTTAGGAAATGAAAGTCAGTACACTGTCCTCTGAAGTCATGGAAACACACCTGTGTGTGTTCCTCAGTGTAAACCACCATCAATGAGCCTTTTGTGCTCTGTCTAAAGAGAGGCTGCATGCAAGAGTGAATATTTTTAACTTTAAACAGACACTCGCATATCTTCATAGAAGTCATATAAATCATGTTATTGAACAGAGTGAAGGATAAAGTGCAGGAAAGCCACAATATATTGTCCCCATATGAGAATGGGGGCTTTTTGGAGGTTAAATAGTGCCTTTTTAATAGCAAACTGATTAATACTGAGCATGAAATTAATTTCATGTCCAAAATCATCTACACTGATTTTATTCTGCAGGAATAAGACATCCATGTGAGACCAAGTTTGACAATCATGTGCAGGACCTGGAGCACAGCAATTACACCCTGAACATCCCGCTGATCCCCACTACACCCCAGGAGATGGAGGACATGTTCAAACTGTGCTCCCATGTTCGCTTTAAAATTCCTCAGCAGGTCAGGCCTTCATTTCAAGTATTCATTTTTTTTGTTTTTGTTTATGCTCCAATCATCATGTAGACTATAAAAGTAACAAATACAGAATAGTAATTATCTTACTGGATTGCTTTGTTATTTAAAGCTTGCCTTATTTTGTGGACTTTTTGTTAAAGCTACTTTTTCGCTGATTAGATCCTTCAAGGTCTGGTTGATGTCCGAGAGCCTCACAACACATTTTACCAAGAAGGTCAGTTCACATTGTGTTGAAATGTTTTAGTATTTTCCAATTTAGTAGAAAAACTTCAGTAAATTTTCTTTTTCTTTTTAGTTTTTATGGAGATTGTAGGTGAGAATTCAAGATACGCCTTACAGGACCACTTGCATCTAATAACCACACCTTTACAAGTGATATGGGGCAAACAAGACCAGGTAAACTAACACAGTGACTCAGCAAATCCTCTAAGTGCATAAATGATTACACAGCAGCTTTTGCATCTAAATTAATTGGAAGATTCATATTCCTGTGGGCCCACACACATACTGTACACTGAAAGTGGTGGCTCAGGTTTTCTACTAAAGAGAAACTTTATAGAGCAGGGGTGTCAAACATAAGGCTTGGGTGCCAGATTTGGGCTGGGAAAGACTTCAATCTGGCACACTGGACAGCTTTGGAAAATATGGAGGTCGTAAATTGTGGACTTTTAACTGTATTTTTATAGGTTTTACAGCTTTGGCTATTGATAAAAGATAAAGATTGGCCATTTATAGTACACCAAAGTAAATAAGTAACAAATAAAAAAAATTAAATAACAGAGAAGCTCCTGTTTTTTCACTATCTAGTAGAATTTTTTTCATGGATTTACATCCCAACCCAACTTTTTATATTTACAGGGTAGTTTGAGCAATGAGCTACCATTACTTTATTGTGTGATTTTACACATTTATTATTTATCTCAGGTCTAAAGAGTTGTGCTGACAGATTTATTTAATTTATCACAGTAGTGTTTCTGTTGAGATTTTTTTTTCTTTTGGATTAAATGCATAGATAAACTTCTGTTCTTTACATTGACAGAAAGAGGAATTTCACTGGTCCAGACAACTTAAGAACAAAGTGAGCAGTCTATAGGGAGTTTGACATCCCTGTCATAGACAGAATAGTAATCATTCTGCATTTGCTCAGGTGGTGGATGTCTCTGGAGCGACTGTGATTGCAGAGACCTTGCCTGGATGCAGAGTGGACCTGCTGGAGAACTGCGGACACTCTGTGGTGATGGAGAGGCCTTCTCGGACGGCCAAACTCATTCTGGAGTTCGTCATCTTGCAGCAAAATGCCAGAAGTGGCACAAAGAAAGCCACTTGAGCTAAAGACTTTTAATCGTTTGTTTTTATTCTAACGCTCCAAGTGCCCCTGCTTCTGTAGAGAAGATGCAGAGACACTTAAAAAATGTACAATTAAGATAGTAAGCAATTATTGAAGGCTTCTTGCATTTATTTAATGTGAATGAATCGCATTTCTGTTGTAACACAAGCTGCATGACGATAATAAAACGACCATGCGTTTATGTGTGAATGGGATTCACTGAGAGGTGTCTGCAGCTGCACCAGGACCTCCCTCCTTCTCCTCCTTGTGTGCGCAGTCTTGGTGCAGCCCGGAGCGACCAGCGGCAAACATCAATGACTCGTAAGCTGCACCGTTAGACACCAACCACAGGCTATTGCTGCTGGACAAAATAAACACACAAGTACGCACGAAAGCAGGAGGTAAGGCATGGGTTTAGCTTATGTTTCACTCACTGCTCGGTCCGGTTAAGACCCCGGCGTTAACCCTAGTAGTAAGAGCAGCTAATGGGATGCTAGCTGCGTTAGCTTGCTAGCCAAAAGCTAGCAATTAGCTAGATTAGCGGGGCTCCATGTTAAACATTTCCCATGCGGTGCTTTCATTATGTTTCACGCCACACAGCTCTGTGTATCCGAGCTGGGTTTGCGATTTTATAATGGCAATGAACTTTAAAATGCACTTTGGTGCTTGCTGTAGCAGTTCGTTAGCCAGCTTGCAGCAAATACTGCAAAGGCACTGTCGACTGGCTATTAGAGAAAGATTGGTTAGCTGGCTTCATTAGCATGCGCTACACAAGTATACCTTAGTTAAATGTTGTAACTAAAACAGGTCAGTGTGGATAGGGTTATATAGGGGTGTTTGTCAGCGCCAGGTTTCAGTTTCAAGTTGAGTGCTTTTGTGGTTTCTGCTATTTAGTCCCGACTTTTATGCTTTGACACGTGAAATGTTAGATTTATATTTAAACAGCAGGAAGCATTTAATCAGGGAAGCAGCAGTTGATACAGCCCAGCCTTGTATTTGCTGCTCTACAATCTGCCACATTATAGTAGCATAGCAAATGAGGTGGGAAGTATTAAGGGTTGGTTAAAGGAAATAAAAAATGATGGTAGGATTTAGGACTGTACCGCTTAAGTTATTTTAGATGGGCTATCAGATCATAAAACCAAATTCTGCGAGTATAATCTACATTATTTACTCTATTACTTATTATAGAATATTGTATGTAGCACTATACTTACTGTATTACTTTCAATATACAGATACTGTAAGTGACACCTTGTAGTACACAAGTGGAGAAAGTGAATACTAGGACCTTATTATTTAAATTCGCAATTTACTTTAAATTAACCTTATCTCTTAAAATATATCTTTTTATAAGCCCTTCCTTTTTTGGCTCCTCCCTTTAGGGGTTGCCACAGCAGGTCATCCTCCCATTTCCCAGCAATGCAAATTGTTTTACTACAATGTTAGTGAATATCACAGAATCACTGTATAGTAACACCTGGCAACATTGTTATTGTGATTTGTATTTTTTTAAATGCCAGTAAGTTGATCAGTTACTTTAATGATGGTCAAAGGACATTACCATTAGCTTATTCCTATTTTCCCCTTTCTGTTATTCTTGACCCTGATTGGCTACAGCTGGAGAATTATGCAAAAAGGAAAATTGTCAGAATTTCCAAAAGAGCAACCAGATTAGTAAGGTATATGAAAAAGCTATCAAGAATAACTGTGGGGGCTAAAATGAAAGTATGTCATCTAGTGAGGTTATTTTCTTTAAATTAAGGAAAATCCATACTTAGAAATTCAGGCTTGTGCTGAGCACACAAAGCACTTCACCGCCATGTTGGCTTTGGGATTAAGGTTCAGAGCTTCAGCCCCACCTGTTCCTAAATGCAAATTTAATAAAATCTTATCACAATAAAATCTACTAACATCCCAGGCTACCGACTTCACATTAAGAGAGTAAGTAAGAGAGTAAGTGACACTGAAAATAACACAACTCAGATCTTCTCTATTCCTATTTATATTATGTATGTGTGTGTGTGTATATATATGTATATATATATTTATATATATATATATATATATATATATATATATATATATATATATATATATGTATATATATATATGTATATATATATATGTGTATGTATATATATATATGTATATATGTGTATGTATATATATGTATGTATATATATATATGTATATATGTATGTATATATGTGTA
>VUQR01000278.1:0-17804 GCA_015108515.1 Hemichromis elongatus | reverse complement strand
TCTTTCCATCTGTACATGCGACCAAGCCTGCCTTTCACTTGCAGATGATGACCCACTTTTCCTTTATTTTGCACAGTTAAATTTCATGCAAAATACATATCAGTCCACTGTGTTGCCATCTGAAAGGGGGGGACGTGTCTTTATTCTGCTCGGGTAATTGATTTTATTCATTTTCACTTGAGGCGTTATCTAGTCGTGCCAGATGTGTGAGGTCTTAGGTTTCGCAGAGATTGTGAAAAGCTGACACGAAAACGAAGGCAACAAAAGAAGAAGGAGAGACAGAAAGAGAGCGAAGCAGCTCTTCATATTTCTTCCAGCAGCTGAGTCTGACTGTAGTCGAGGCTGCCAAGGGTCCAGACACAGTGTCTGATCTAGAACTCGTGGGAATGAGTGAATGATTGGGTCAGGGATTAAGGGATTAATTCGTTATCTGTTCACTTATGGTCACTTCAGATGGTCTCTGTGCTCAGTGTGTGTGGGTGCACGTGGCCCACTTGTGTCCAATCCACTGCTTTGTGTTGCCAAGTGCTCATTTTGGCAAAGATTAGCACCAGCAAAGCAAAAAAAAAAAAAAGACCGTAAACATCAGAGCTCTGACAGATTGTTCACATCAAAAGGCTTAACGAGCCGCGCCGGTGCCATGTTAACCATATTTCAAAAGGCTTTGCACTCAATTACTTAAATTAAGACGCAACAAAGTCAAATAAAAATGAATAAGACACGTCGGTAGTATGCTTGTAATTCTGTTATATTTATGCCCAATATCTTGTTCTTCCAGAGCCGACCCACACGCAATGTGGGAAATCTGCTGTATCTCTGGAAATCAGCAGTCCAGTCCAGTCAGATGAGGAGTACCTGAGTCCTCAGGAGGAGGTGATGGAGGTTGGAGGCTCACTTCCTCACCATTTAAAAGAGCCTCCCTCATTTCAGGTAAAAGTATAAAAGCTTCTCTTAATTTTTTTTCTTTAAATATCAAGCGCAGCATCATAGTCGATGTCTCTGATGTCTTTCCTGGATCATCATAATTAATGTTGGTCCAGGTTCAACACTGCAAGTGACCAATCACGTCGTTGTGATGTCAAACACTGTATTGCCAAAAGTATTCGCTTGCATATGAATTTGAGTGACGTCCCATTATTAATCCATAGGGTTTAATTTGATCATTTGAAGCTATTACAGCTTCAATTCTTCTTGGAAGGTTTTCCACAAGCTTAAGGAGTGTTTATGGGAATCTGTGACATTCTTCTAGAAGCACATTTGTAAGGTCTGACACTGATGTAGGACAACCAGTCCTGGCTCGCTCCACTTTAATTAATCTCCAATGTGTTCTGCAGGTTGAGGTCAGGATTCTTTGCAGGCCAGTCAACTTCTTCTTCACCAAACTCACCTTGTTTTGTGCACTGGTTGGAAAAGGAAAGGTCCAACCGCAAACCATTCCCACAAAGTTAGCAGGATAAAATTGTCAAAAAGGTCTTGGTATGTTGAAACATTCCTTTCACAGGAACTAATCCTGCTGGCTGAAGTCCTGAAAAACAACCCCGAACCATAATCCCCCTCCAAGAAACTTTACACTCGGCACAATGCAGTCAGACAAGCACCATTCCCCTGGCAACCCCCAAATGTAGAGCCATCCATTGGATTGCCAGATGGAGACGCGTGATTCTTTTTTTTCTTTTTTTTTAACTTAAATAAACAAACTAAACGAAAAAACAATCGTCTGTTTTCGTTGACGGCTACTCTTTTCCGTGTGACGTGTTGCTGCTGCACTCTCTGTCTTACGTTTTCCACATACGCCGGTGTTGGGGCAGCAGGCAGGTCCCAAAACAATTGCACATAAATATGAGTTACTGCAAATGGAAATATGAATCTTCTTTTGATCTTTTGATCTTAAGCTCACACTGTCCCACAAAATTAATTTTCCTAGTGGGAAAAGGCAATCTCCATAGATATATACGTTTGCATTTCATACCATGACTCCACGTCCTTCATCGCAGCATTGTTGCTTGATAGCTGCGGTCATTCTGGGCACGATCGTAATGTGATTTCTCTTCCAATCTGATAAAACTGGAGCAAAGCTTAGAGATTAAAAGCCTCTATACGTAATCACGTTTTCATTTTTTAATAGGTGGCACCATGTGACCAGGCGGTAACCGAGGGTCAAGATATTGTCATGTCAGTGAAAGCCAGAGGCCAGCCCAAACCCATGGTTTACTGGTAAGATATCTTTTCTTCCCTCAAGGTTTTATTGGAGATAGACGTCTCAGGAGACACCTGAAGCTTTTATCACAACCAAGGTCACTAACTGTCTCACACAAACACCCCTCCATTACGCGCCTGAGCGTAAATGATTCTGACAGCCGCTTTATACTGACCCAGGCTGAAGGACAGAGTCTCCGTGAAGACAGCAGGGCGCTTCACTGTGCGAGAGATGGAAGATGGCACCAGTGAAATGAGGATCGGCTCAGCTCAGAGGTCAGATGCAGGGCTGTATGCTTGCAGAATCATCAACGAGTATGGAAGCAAGCAGGCAGAGTGCAGAGTGGAGGTCAGAGGTAGGTAATGAGAAACTGAACTGACTGTTTAGTCATGCCCTACCTTATAGTTCTTCCTTATATATGCTCTATTTGTGCTGTTTTCTTTTTCTTTTAATCAATAGCTGCAGCACAAGCAGCGCTGACGATCACCAGGGAGGTGAAAGACGCAGCAGTGAGGGCTGGAGAATCTGCCGTGTTTGAGTGTCACATCACGGGACCTCCAGACGTGGACGTGGACTGGCTGTCCAGGGGGAAGCTGATCCAGCCTGCGCTGCTCAACTGTAAGATGCACTTTGACGGAAAGAGGTAGGCCCACTTCATGTTGCTGTCACTGCAGCACATTTTATTATCTGTCAGATTTTTGGTGTCGTTAAAAAAAAAAACTTTCTTTATGCTATAGGTGCCGTCTCATGCTAAATTCAGTACATGAGGACGACAGTGGGACGTATACTTGTAAGCTGAGCACTGCCAAAGGTGAATCACAAGCACTGTTGTCCCTGTTGTTGAACAGAAGATGAGGTGTGATCATAAACTTTCAATCTGATTAAAAACCTGTGCAGATTTCTCCTTCAAAGCCATCTTCTGGTGCTGTTACTCTTTTCAAAGCACTTACTTGAATTTTTTACCTGTGCAGATCTGGGATTTTAACCCCCCCCCCATAATTGTTTTCTCCAGATATTTTTAGACAGCCACAGTAGGAGTTCTTCTGTCATACAGGCCTTGCTTATGCAAATGTGGCTCCTTGTGCCTTCTTCCCCTTCGTGTTGAAGGGTTGCTATTATGGCATACTGGAGAAGATCTAGCATACAGATAAGCACCAACACAACTGGTCAGACTGGCACTTTGAAAGAATGATATAACTCAGGGGTATCAAACATAAGGCCAGGGGACTAGATTAGGGCCTGCAAAGGGACATGGGACATCTTTGTAAGATGTTAAGGAGGGCACACATTTTGAAGTTTTAACTGTATTTTCATAAATTTTATTTTTTTCTCCTGATAAAGACCTCCCCTACACCCACTCATAATACAGGAATAAAGTAATAGATACATCATCACATCATAGATCATCACCCCACTATAGAAATGTCTCTCTTTTTTACGTATCTTCTTTTTTTTTTACAATTTATGAACAGAAATTTTAATTAGATGCACCTATACGGTTTCAATTTGGAAATCCAACATCCTGAATATACTCGAGTTATCACATTCACAAACTTAGGTGTCCATGAAGCCTGTCTACTTATCCGCCTGTTTGATGGGGGTGATGATAATATATATCAGTCTTTTGCAGTGGAGGGGTAAAGACTGAGACATACTGTTGACATTGCACTTCTACTTCTTGGACTGAGATATTTCACTGTATCTTTACAGTGTCAGAAAGGGATCTAACTGGTTGGCTCTTTCTCTTCTCAAGGATTTCAACCTGAAGGCGGAAACATGGCAAATTTAAATCCCATAAGCTTTTTTTTTTATGATCCCACCTTATATTCATGCTGGGTTTTCTATTTTATGCTTTTGTCTCCACCAGAGAGGTTTTGGTTGGTTGTTCATCAACTTCTTTAGATGTGATGGAAGATTTTTCAGTGATTCAGTACTAACAGGGCATGTGTGCATCTACAGAGGAGTTGACCTCGAGTGCGAAACTGATCGTCACGCCGTCCAAGGAGCCTCTGTTCACACGAAAGTTGGACATTCTGGAGGTCATGGAAGGACGCACAGCGCGGTTTGACTGTAAGGTGAGCGGATCGCCTGCTCCAAGAGTCACATGGATGCACTTTGGTAAGAATCTCACAGCGGCATGTGCGGCATTCCTACATTTTTTTGATTTTTAGACTTGTCCAAAGAAACTCCTTTTTAATTTTTTTTTTCATCACGTTCTTTCAGAGTCGCGAGTGGAGGAGAGTGACAACATTCGCATCCTTCAAGAGGGGGGTCGTCACTCGCTTGTCATCACCAACGTTAGCAGCGACACAGAAGGCTTTTACACAGCAGTTGCTCAAAGCATTCACGGAAAGTCTGAATGCACTGCTGAGCTGTACGTGCAAGAACCCCGAGCTGCCATCTCCTCTCACATGTAAGAGAAGCCGTTTGGTTCTATTTGCATCTCATCCCTAATCGTGTATTGTTAAAGGCTTTGAAGTCTTTGAAAAGAAAACAAACTATTTAAAAAAACAATCAAAGGTTCCATTTTTGCTTTCTAGGGCAAAGAAAAATAGCACAGATGGAGCAAATACGTGGGATAAAATCAAGTTCATCTGTTCTTTTCTTCCTCCAGGTCCAAGTTGGAGAAGATGCCCTCCATCCCAGAGGAACCTGAAGTGTTTGACAACGAGGTGGAGAAGAGAACCATGCCAGACTTTGTCCAGCCTCTGGCTGATGTGGAAGTGATTGAAGGGAAGGAGGCAGTGTTGAAATGCAAGGTGGCGGGCCTGCCATACCCAACTATTGCCTGGTATCACAACAGCAGGTGCATTGAGAACAGCGAGGAGCGCAAAATGACTCAGTGTAAGCAGACATAACATACAAAAAAAAGCCATTCAAAGTGGGGGGAAGATGGCAAATAAGAAACCTGTGTGTCTGTTCTCCAGACAGGGATGTCCACAGTCTGATCATTCGGAGCGCTTGTCATGCTCACGGAGGTGTTTACAAGGCTGTCATCTCCAACAAAGTGGGCAAAGCAGCCTGCTATGCTCATCTGTATGTTACAGGTAATCATAGATATACACTGTTTAATGGTATACACTATGGGATACACAATTTTCCTAATATTATGGTAAAATATATAAATATATATGGATGTTTTTGGAAATAGATATTGTTCCCGATCCTCCTGATGGGCCACCAGTGATTGAGGCCATAACAGGAAAAACTATAACCCTCAGCTGGAAGACACCAAAGAGACTCGACCCTTCACTTGGTAGGTTCATAGCACGACTGCCGGCTGGTGTAACACAGGCGGACGTTTGGGATGGGGTGAGATGAAGGCAGATTTTCTGAGGCACTTAACATAGATTTTACAAGAGCGCTCAGAGAGCACATCTCCCCCCAAAGGGCAAGGGCTATACTAACTCTTTGATGTTTTATGCTGATGTCAGCATTACTGTAGTATATTCATCTTTTTGTGAAGCCATAGAATGTGTTGGAAAAATTATGTGTAAAGAGCTCCAGCAAAGAAAGTGCTTCGGTCTCCCTTTGACTTATATATAGCATTAAAGTTTGGAGATGATTCAATGGAAGCTAAAATTTTGTCCTAATTTGTTTGACTCTAACTTTTGACCTATGACCTTAAGGTACATTCTGAAATCCGTATGATTGGAGCAGAACTGGCTCAATGTGTTGGCTTCTAGAAGCTCTAAAAGATTTTAAAATACAGTCATGCAGTGTGTCATTTTGCACAATTTTATGGCATAAGTGTGACTCTGTAGTGCAGGGGTGGGCAACTCCAGGCCTCGAGGGCCGGTGTCCTGCAGATTTTAGATGTGTCCTTGATCCAACACAGCTGATTCAAATAGTTAAACGACGTTCTCAACATGTCCTGTAGTTCTCCAGAGGCTTGGTAACAAACTAATCATGTGATTCAGGTGTGTTGACCCAGGGTAATAGCTAAAACTTGCTGGACACCGGCCCTTGAGGCCTGGAGTTGCCCACCCCTGCTGTAGTGTGTCAGAATGGGAAAAAAATAAAAGTGTTTTGTACGCTTTCATGTGATATTATACTTGATACAGTTTCCTGACAAGGTCAGTTTTGACCTTGGGCGCTAACAATCAAGGTCAAATGTGTGGCCAACCCAGGTGCCCATGTGACCCAAGGCCGAGTATATTATTCTGAAGTTTGAAGAAGATGCATAAAAAACTGTGGCTAATATTAAGTTTTTACTGATTCTAACATTGATCTGTGTTCCTGACCCAATTTTCCCCAAAATGAAGTCAGCTCGAGCTGTTATTGGTATCTCCCATCACACAAAATTTAAAAAAGATGTCTTGAAAACTGTGGATGACAGACTGCTAACAAACAAACAAACTGAACCGATTACAAACTCCCTTCCTTCGAGGGAAGAAAAAATACTGCATTTTTAGAACTGCTTAACTGTGTCTTTGCCACCAAGTAATTAGGGAGCATGTGTGTTTCCAGATGCCAGCTCCTTGGTGTATGTGGTCCAGCAGCAGCCTCTGGGCTCCATCCAGTGGTCTGTTGTGGCGTCAAACCTGAGGGAGACGAACTACATGGTCATCTCGCTGTCAAAGGGAGTCCGCTATGCTTTCAGAGTCCTAGCATCCACTGGAAAGATGCTGAGCAAGCCTTCGTCTGCCACTGATCTAGTCCAGCTGCTGGACAGAGGTATCAAGTGTGTTTAAGAGGCTTATGCTACCACTGATCTCATAATCGACCATAAAAGACATCATATTTACTTTTAGGACCAGTTTTGCTTTGCTTTCTTGTAACATACCTTTGACTTCTCTAGGACCGTACTTGAGGAAAGCGCCAGTAATTTTGGACAAGCCAGAAGTTGTGTACGTGGTTGAGAACCAGCCTGCCAACATCACCATCACGCTGAACCATGTGCATGCAGCTGTCACCTGGAAAAAGTTAGTTTACTAATCTTCCAGTAACAAGTTCAGTGTGGTCTGTTTCATAAACTGGAACATATACGTGAAGCTTCTTGGTGTTTATTTGGCAGCCCTTATGCTAAAAACCGAAATAAATATACAGTTCAAAAGCTTCCATGATGGCTTTAAGGGGCCATTAGTGTACTTAATGCTGAATGAGACATACAGCTTGTCAGAGTAAGCCTTTCTTAGTTAAGAAAGACTATGTTGACACACATTCTGCATGTTTTACAAGAGTCTGGGTGCTAAACTGGCCAGCCTGCAGTCCAGACTCATCACCCACTGCCAACATTTGGAGCATAGAAAAATAAATAATGCAAAGCCCACAACGCTGTGCAACAATCGAAACAAACAAAAAAAATTGGCTTTCAAAACTACAACAGTTGGTCTCTTCTTACTGCGTTAAAGAAGACTGAGTGCAACACAGTGGTAAACTTTTCTGAAACCCACTTACCTCAGGAGGGGCGTGGTGCTGGTCAGCAAGCCGGGGGTCTACGAGATGAGCATGCCGGACGACGATCAACACACCCTGAAGCTGCAGAGGGTTAGGAGCGCGGACATCGGTCAGCTGGTGGTCACCGCCAGCAACCAGTTTGGCAGCGACCTGTGCACGCTTCAGCTGGCCATGGCAGGTCAGTCCAGGCAGACGCACCACGTGACAAATTTAGCATTTCAGTGAGAATCCAAAGAACTTTCTACTTACGTCAACAAGAAAAATTGTGTCTTTATTATTTGTTGTATTGCATAAAAACATTAGCTTTTATATTCATTTAGTGTCCGAAGGAAGAAAAATCTATAATTACAGATTTAAATAGCAAAACTAGCTTAAGTATATTCTTACTGTTTTAAAGAAAAAAAACAATAATGGATACAAATTATAATTCATAATAATTCAACAAAAATAGCCACAACAAATGTACTTTTTATGTACGGTCCATAGTGCTTCTCCACCTTATAAGCTTCTTTTTTCCTCCTAATTTTCCTGTAGGGCCTCCCAAATTTGAGACCATAATGGAGGACGTAGATGTGCACGTCGGGGAAACATGTCGTCTGGCTGTTGTGGTCGAAGGAAAGCCAGATCCAGATATTCTGTGGTTTAAGGTAGTTCGTCCAGCATTGGATTATAATACAACCTTATAATGGAATGATTTTTTTTTTTTTTAGCTGAATGCTAATAGCTGATTGGTCTGTTGCAGGATGATGCGCTCCTCTCGGAGAGCAGCCACTTCACATTTGTTTATGATGACCCAGAATATTCTCTTGTCGTCCTCAACGCTCAGCCCGATCACTCCGGCGTGTTCACCTGCACGGCCAAGAACCTGGCCGGGTCTAACTCCTGCAAGGCCGAACTCACAGTTCATACAGGTCTGCAGTCCAGAGATATCCTGACAGTAGTTGCAAAGATTAGGATTATGTAAAGATGCAAAGTTTTATATTCAAAAGTATTGTGCTAAGAGATATTTACCCCGTTTGCTGATGATATTTACTGCTTAGACTTGCTAGTAAAGGCTAGTTGTTGTTGAAAATTACTCCTCTGAATCCGCACCATATGGGCGGGACCACAAGGTGTTTTTGAAATTACAATGTGAAGCCATCTGTCACTGAGCTGGCACACAAATACACCCACATATCAGTGCGTGCACCCACACATACACGTACACACAAATGCCTATGTTGGTGCTTTTCTCCAGAGCGAAAAGAAGCGATAGAGCCAATGGAGGATGAGGGAACCATTCTGAGGAAGATGAGGCGTTTGACAGATTACTATGACATCCACAAAGAGATAGGGAGGTAAGTGTGCGCACTCTCCCTGCCTCACATCCCGACCAGGACGAGGACACTGACGTTAATAGCTACTTGAGCGCTCAGGGTCGGCCTGGTGGGCGGGAGGTAGGGGTAGGGGTAGGAGCTGGTGCGGAGGGGTTGCGTGCGTGTGTCTGTGAGATGAGTGGGTGGGGGTGGGGTTAGTTGCACCTGCTTAACAACAGCATACAGAAACAACGGATGAGTCACCAGCCACGAGAGTGGAGTGAACGCATTAGCCGACGACAGATGATTTGTTTTGGTCTACAGACAGGCATTTACTGTGAATTGTGCTGCCACTGGAATGGCAAAACAGGCAGATGAAGAAATCTGTTTCCCACCCAGAGAACAGCAGGAGTACCCCGGTAATGGAGTTCAGATTATGAGTCCTTCTCCCAAATATCACAGAAGAGTGCCTAAGGAGAATGAATGTTAATTATACAATGACAATTGCCCCTCCTTTTGTCTTTCCATTATTCTCACAAAGAAGAATTTATTAATAAAGGGAAGGGAAAGGAAATTAGTCATTAAAAGGATTAAAGGGACCTATTATCAAGGTATATATGGGAGAGAGAGAGAGACAGAGAGAGTCCTGTAAAAATCAGTTATATAGTACAGTTGTATAAAGACTGACCAAACATGGGTTGTTGGAATGGCCTGCATGGGGAAAAGCTTCTCTCTAAAAGAACGTGGTAGCAGAGCTTAGGTTTACAACGTTGCATCTAAACAAACCACCAGATTTCTGAAACAATGTGCTTTGGACAGATGGAACTAACGTGGAAATATGTGGTCAAAATGTACTGATGTTTGGAGAAAACCAAATGCAGCATTGCAACTCATACCAACTGTCAGCACGGTGGTGGAGGGGTGATGATTCAGGCTTGTTTTGCAACCACAGGACTTGGGCACCTTGCAATCATCGAGCCGACCATGAACTCATTTATGCCAAAGTTCTCTAGAGTCAGATGTGAGGACATCAGTCCAAACCTCAAGCTCAGCAGCAAATCTACAACAGCAAGTCTGCCAAACAGAAGAAGTCCAGACCTCAGTCTTAAAACAAGACCTCAGCCTTGTTTTAAGACTGAGCATCTTGTTCACATACTGGTATCTATCTATAGATGTCCCTTCATGACCCAGACGTATCAGTAATGAGCGGTCTAAAATTAATTTCTACCATACCCAGCCCAACTTAGGGCAAAATTTACCAACACACTGTGTCAGAACAAACTGGGTTTGTATAAGAAATGTACAATTGGCATTTACAAAGAGAGCGCAATGACAAGATCGCATGGTAGAGGTGGCAACTGGGAATTTTTTTATTGACATAGTAGAGAGGAGAATATTTAAATAAAGCATACAAAGTTACTAAAAGATTGTGCCAATACCATTTTGCCCTGCTTAGTAAGTCTGGCCCTTAATTACTGTAATAATAATAATATTCATATTTATAATTTCTGATTTATAACTTCTATCAAGGACAAATCAGTCTTGAAAACAAACGGATAAGAAACCAACATGGCCGGCATGTACAAAACCAGTAATGTCGTCACTTTGTTTTTGTGGGTGCAGGGGGGCCTTCTCCTATGTGAAGAGAGTAACTCGCAAGAACGGAAAGACCGAGTTTGCTGCCAAATTCATTTCTGCTCGCGGAAAGAGGAAAGCCTTGGCTCTGAGAGAGATGGATCTCCTGTCTGAGCTGGATAACGAGAGGATTCTCTACTTCCATGACGCCTTTGAGAAGAAGAACGTGGTGGTGCTTATCACAGATTTGTATCCTTTCCCTAGAACATACAGTGAAATCTGTAATCTGCTATTTACAAATTTATTTATTTTTTCCTCCTGCAGCTCCAATTTACAATTCATCTTCTAGATTGTCAAGCGAAAGTGCGCTTAAATGCATCTCAAGTACAAGATGCACAGTAATAATCCTAACGTCCCCCCGTACCCCCCGGAGGCATGAATGAAGCAGTCGAGCTTTTTCTCTCTGACTCATCGCTGCTGAGAGGAATTAGCAAGAGATAGAATGTGTGGGAGTTTTGCTCATTTATAATTCATTTCTCATGCACCTACCAGTTGGACTATGCAATCAAGTAGCAGCAGCAGCAGCAGCTTTGTAATTTTCTTTTTTCTTAACTCTTGTACAAAGATGTCATGAGGAGTTGCTGGAAAGAATGGCCAAGAAAACAACAGTCATGGAACTGCAGGTTTGAGTGTTTCTGCTGACTGCACTGCACTGCGCTTTTGTTATGTAACGCACCTTTTAGGATTCACTCCTGTTGTGTTTCCCGCTACAGATCCGCAGCAGCGTTCAGCAGGTTTTGGAGGGTCTTCGCTATCTCCACCAAAAAAATATAGCTCACCTCGACATAAAGGTATCCATCCGTCCCACCACAAGCACCGTATCGGATTTGTTTGACCTTTTATGAGTTCCTAATGTTGTTGTTTTTGTACACATCCCCTCTAGCCAGAAAATATTTTGATGGCAAGTGCGGGGAGTGATCAGATCCGCATTTGCGACTTCGGGAATGGGATTAAATTGGAGACTTCAGAGGAGCACTACTGCAAATACGGCACGCCAGAATATGTCGCTCCAGAGATTGTTAACCAAACTCCAGTTTCCACAGCAACAGACATATGGTCAGCCACCTGTTCTCATGGAGAAGTGACTAGGCACAGCAGGCACTATATACACACAGTTATCTGCAAGTCTATCAAATTTCTGTGTTTATCTGAGCTTTTATGTTGCTGCTCAAATTCCAAGTCATGTATGTGTCCTGCTCTCCCACAGGCCTGTTGGTGTCATCACTTACCTCTGGTACGTTTCTTTTTCTTCACAGCATGTGTGTATTTAAACCTAATCAGTCACTCTGACATAAATAAAACACCTGTTCCTTTTTTACTTTAGTCTGACCGGCGTGTCACCTTTTGCGGGCGAGAACGACAAAGCCACTGCTTTAAACATCAGGAACTACAATGTGGCGTTTGAGGAGAGCATGTTTTCTGACCTCTGCAAAGAAGCAAAAGGATTTGTCATCAAGGTTTTGGTGGTGGACAGACTGTAAGCATTTTGTACCATAAAAATACTGTATATGAAGCACATGTGCTACAGTTCATAGTTTAAACATGTCTGAACTGTAACTGTCTTTCAAACCTAGGAGGCCAAGTGCCATCGAGTGCCTTCGTCATCCTTGGTTCAAGGTGAGCTGGAACATGTACCATCCTGCTCACCGTGTCACTGATTCATGGGATTTATTTATGTCTGTGCTAATGTTAATGGTGCCCCCACCTATTGTTTTGTCTTGCAGTCACCAACAAACAAAAGCATCAGCACAGCTATGCTAAAACAAGTTGTGGCTCGAAGGCGATGGCAGGTAAGAGAAGACAAAATGTTCATTTAACATTTGGAAATCAGAGTGAAATGCATAAAGACACCACAGGCTGATTCCTGCTGAGGGACTGAGGCTTGTCCTTGAATAAAGCACTTTTTTTAAAAACTAGAGCAACTCATTTATTATTATCATTATTATTATTCATTTACCATGTTTTTAAAATGCATTTAAAAAATCTAGATTTTCTACTGGAATATTAGACATAAATCACAGATCAATTTAATTAATGACAAAAGCTTATTTATACTTACATTTGTTAATGAAACCACTTATAGTCATGGTAAAAAGAAAGTACATCCTGTGACATTTCTAGAGTTTCACATAAAGCATGAAATGGACACGCTGGACTGGTGTGTCTTTTACATGTTTTGCTGTGATATCAGGTTTGGTGCGATCTGTAAATGTCATACAGATGTCCTCTCATCTGACTACAGGATACTTTGGTATAAATAGGAGTTCATAGTCAACTCGTTGAAAGCAAAGTGCTGAAATGCTGTGGCTGTAAAACAAGCCACAACATGATCATTACCTTTGTTTGGGGGTCTTGTGCCAAACATGATCCTGTGCTTTATGGCCAAACATTTCCACTTTGGTTTTATCTGTACAAATGACGTTGTTCCAGAAGTGCTGTGGTTTGTTCAGATGCAGCTTTACAAACCTAAACCATGCTGTCATGTTCTTTTGAGAGAGAAGAGGCATTCTCCTGGCAGGCCTTCCAAAAAAGCCATACTTGTTCACTTTTTTATTAATTGCACTCTCATTAACTTTAACATTGAACATGCTACCTGAGGCCTTTAGAGGCTTGGATGTAGCTCTTCAGTTTGCAGTTAGATAAGTGGTTAAAATGATTTGCATTCTGTTTTGATTTACACTTTATACAGATTTTTGAAAACAGGGTCGCTCTAAGATTAGAGACTAATCCCACAAAATCCTCTGCTAACTATTTCAGCGTTCCCTCATCAGCTATAAATCCAAAATGGTGATGCGGTCTATCCCTGAGCTCCTAGATGACTCAAGCAGCCATGTCTCCATTGCTGTGGCCCGGCATTTAAAAGAAGGCTCCCCCCCACCCTCCTCTTCGTCTGATTCAGATGCAGATGTGGATGAGCTTCCCTTTATTCCTATGCCACTGTCCATGGTTTTCTCAGGTTCCAGGGTCTCCCTCAATGAGATCCCCGGGGATGAAGATGTCACGGGACGGCACGGTTTTGTTGTAGATGGGACAAGGAAAAAGGACAGTATAGGCGCAAATAATAGAGGAGGGGCAAGTAAATGCATGAAGGATGAAGACATAACCCCAAATGAGGAACAAACAGAAAACATAAAACGAGCTCCCTTAAAAAAAGGATCAAGTGTGGAATCGGACGAATCCCAGACAAAAACTAGGCGGTCTACAATGAGGAGGGGGAGTTCTGCCGATTCAGCGCTGCTTCTCCACATTGACCCAGAAGAAGAAAATGCAGAAAAGGATTCAGAAGAAAAAAACAAGAGTTTAAAAAAGGCTGTTTCTATGGAACTACCCAATCGCAGTCCAAGCCCTGGGGCTACGAAGTTAAGCCAGGAGGATTACGCCCTAAAACTGGAACTAATGAGACAACGGCTGCTCAGGGGAGGAAACATGGACAAAAATATGAGCGGCCTTCGAGGGCCACTGTTTGAAACACTTGGCATTGAAGATGAGAGGCAAACTGGGTCTCTTGATCGGAACTTGAGGAGATCAAGAACTGGGCCGTCAACACTCGTCAGAGCAGCTTCCTCTGAGAGTCCAGGAGAAGACATGCCAAAGACCAAAGTTTTTCGCAAAAGTACCTCTTTCACTCAGGGGGATTCGGAGCCCATGCCCCTGCACCGAAGGTTTGGAGCCCCCTTAGAGATCCCATCTGTGGGTAGTTCTAGCATAGTAGGGACGAAGCTCCAGGAGGCAATCTCAATGTCTGCTCTAACAGAAGACGCAAAAGCAGAGTCTGCCTCAACCACAGTACAGGGAAGACCGGACCAACAGGAAAAACATATGAGTAAACGTGATGAGGAAGAAGGAATGAAAGAAGAAAGGACCAAGTCCCAAATAGAAGGGGCAGACAAAGCAGAATGTGATTATGCATCTCCTTCTGTTATTACTCCTATAATAATAATAGAGGAGGATGATGATGAAGAGGAGAGGAAAGAAAACCAGGTATTCCAGAAAAGCAAGCAGAAATTGAAAGACAAGGAAATGTCACAGAATAGTGAAGAAGCATCATTTGCAGGGCAGTTTCAAACATCTGACAAGCCCCAATCCAAGGGTCCTTCTACTACAGCCACAACAAAGTCTGCAGATTTATCTTCATCACTGGGACATCAAGCAGTATTTGCCAAAGTAGCAACACCTGAGCGATCTCCGGGTTGTGTCTCTTCTTTATCAGACACAGACCTTCCTTCCATCCCTCGCCAGCTTGTTCTCAGAACAGACATCCAAGACATCGACTCAGAGGAGCTCTTTGAAGCGAGGTTTAAAAAGCGAGAATCGTCTTTGACCCGTGGCCTCAAAAAACTCACCAGAAACAAATCAGAGGAGAAATCGCCTGTATTAAGTAGAAAAGCAAATGAGGGGGCTGAAGAGATTTATCGGCCTGCACCAAGAGGGGCGCCTTTAGAAATGGTATCATCAGGACTGAAGGAGAAATCAAAATCTGTTCAAGATTTAAGAAGAGAAGACCAAGAAACTGGCCTTGGTTTAATCGGAAGGTTTTCCTTGCGAGCCAAGAGGTCACCATCCACTGAGAAGGTTCAGAAATCACAAGAAATAAAGCAATCCAACGTGCAGGAAACAGCTAAAAACAAGAGAGTGTCATGGGCTGTTGGTCGCAGTAAGTCTTTGGATACAAAGGAACTGAATGGTGGAGGGACACAGAAGAATGTGGATGACAGAGAGCGAGGAAAAGCTGAGGAGTCGTCTGTATCTGCCATGAGGCGTAAGTTTGAGTCCAAAGTGGCAGGAATCTCTGCCAAAATAAGGACTCAGTCAGAGGAAAGGAACAATAAAGACACTGAGAAGGAGCTGGCTCAAAGGGATTTAAACAAGGTCACAGACTCTCCTGTCCTGGCAATGAAACAGAGGTTTGAGAACAAAATGGCAGGAATATCTGCAAAAATACGCAGTCAGTCTGAAGAGAGAAAAGCAGATTCAGAAGGAAAGCGTACACCCCTGTTTACCCGCCACCGTCACTCTCAGTCTGAGGGCCGCGGACTCAAAGGAATGGGCATCCCTGAGAATCAGTTAGCAAAACAAACAGGCGCTTCAGGGTCTAAGGAATCAGTTGAATCCACTTCTAGCATCCATTCCGAGAGTGAGAGAAGGTCACGGTGGGACAGGTGGGGTTTGACAAGGGGCAAGAGAGACAAAACGCCTTCCCAATCTGATTTGTCCTCAAGCGTTCCCAAAGAAGAGGCAAAAAGCCAACAGTTTGTCCGCTCTGCTTCAGATTTTGCTCCAGTGTTTCACATCAAATTAAAAGACCACGTCCTGCTGGAGGGGGAACCTGTCACTCTTAGCTGCCTTCCAGCTGGTAGCCCACAACCACAAATTACGTGGATGAAAGGTAGCTTTACTTCCAGCAGTGAGAGAATTATCAAAGTAATGTAAATAGTGCAGATAATTCGTTAATGGTTTTGTGTATTCTAGATCGGAAACCACTGGAGGTGGATGATAGAGTCAGCCTAATCTCCCACCCAGATGGAAGACAGCTTCTAATGATCAGAAAGTCCAACTACAAGGACGCCGGGGTTTACGAATGTGTAGCTACCAACCCCATAGCTACTATTACTACCTCCTGTACTCTTTCCATAGCTTGTAAGTAGCTTGTCTGTTAAGTTTGACCTTATTTTTATTTATTTTAATCTATAAAACGAAAATTATTCCTCGACCCCCTCCTGCAGTTGTCACGAGTGGGTAAGTCAGCAAGAAAGACTAAAAAATCTTTTTTGTACAAGTCTGTGATTAGAAGTTGCAGAAGTTCTAAAGGTGAACATTTTTTGATGGTAATGTTTGGGGATCAACTTACTTTTGGAGCAGTGCCTCGAGTGGTCATTTGAGGAACTTCGGTTTTCCAGTGCACCATTTTCCAGCCCTGTATGTTGCAGCAGCAACAGAACATGGACTTAGCTCTCTTCCCAGAGGAACAGCTGCTCATTTTCCTGTCAGACATACAGTAATTTTCATAATGTGATGCATTTTACATTATTGAATTTTAATTGCACTGAGAATGGTATGAATAATAACATAACTAAAATGAACATAATTGCCAACAGATTCATTTTACAGTAGATTAACTTAATGGATTTTTTGGATTTTTTCATAATTATCACCTATTAAAAGTAAATTATACCGTATTTCCTGCAGTTTTGTACATGATGATCAAAACCAACTGGGGCAGGTCATACTCTAAACTTCAATCATGCCTTTGCACAGAGAGGCTATATTTAAAAGCAGCAGTCTTTTCACAAATGCAACAGTAAAAATGAGACTTTTGGGGCTTCGGTGGAAAGTATATTTCAGGTAAAGTCGATTGCTTTTGAATGTTTTCCTACAGATTTGGCCGCGTACTATTACATGTAGTATTACTTGAGACAGTTTATCTCGCTTCCATTGTCTTGTGGACCATCTTAATAGGAAATGTTTTCTGAAAATAGGGCACCAAATTATCCTGTCATGTTTGGTTTCATTTAATTACAACTCAAATCATAAAATTGAATTGTTTTTTATTGTCATACAAATCAGTTATCAGATCTGTAACAGAAATCGAATATAAACTAAACAACAACCACGATGAAGATTAAATGTGGCAGAAGAAATCTGCAGTAGAAAAAAACAAAAACAGAAATTTAAACACGAGTGATAATAATAATAATAAATATTACAACATGTTAGCATTGGATAAAAACACAAACACAAAAGGCAGTAAAGTGCAATAAAATAAACACCCATCTGCCAGCAATGATTAATAATTGAACAGCAATAACACCAAGGATTAGCACTGTTAGCTCCTAGTAATGCCTTTTACCAAAGTTTGAACACAACTGAAAGTTGCTCACATATATTTAATTAGTCAAAATGACTAAAACTCACAAACTTGTAAAACCACAATTCACTAAAAGGGCCTACTGGAATCAGACCTGTGAAATCATGTATTTTGCTATATGGAATTAAAATGATCACTAACAACGTCTTCCTAAGATTTTAATTTTTAAGAGTATTTGTGCTAGTTAAAATTATTTTGTTCCCACATGCAGTAAGTGATGATAGTCTTATAGTCTGGCCACCAAAAAGGCTTCTATGATATAGTTTAATAAAGTTTCTCTGATTCTGATTCTATAAGGACAAAGTGACATACTTGTCTCTATAGTTAAAACCTTTGATTTTTCGATATCACATTAGGATTTTAGCATTCTATGTATATTTAGCTATTCAAAGCTAATGGTAGCTATATATTA
>VUQR01000276.1:6867-17398 GCA_015108515.1 Hemichromis elongatus | reverse complement strand
TCTACTTCTCTCCTCTACCCTGGAAGAGTCCTGGAGGGACGTTCCCTGCTGGATACATGATGGAGGATTGTGTGCCTGGCGGGACTGTACATTGAGGACATTGAAGACATCTACATTTTCGGATTCATGATAACGGGGTTCTTGCTGATCGGAGCTGGCTTGGCCCTGGCTTATCGAAGAATAAAGAAAGCGGAGATGGCTGCTCAAATTGCCAGAACGCTGCCCGCTATGCTGATTAAAACGGTGGAGCGAGTCGTGACTTCCCAAAATGGGCTCATTAGAGGAAGCAAGGATGACATCATGGAGAGGATTACGTCTGCTGTGAGTAGTTTTAACATCGCACCTGAAAACATCCGGGAGAAGCTGACAGCTGTCGTGAACACTCAGACTATGCTCTTTGAGCGCAAATTGGATAACATCTCGGAGAGGCTGGATAACATCGGGGAGAGGCTCGCAGCTCTCCAGCGAGAGATAATGAGAGAGACCAGTGATGGACATTAGATCAACTGTAAAATTTGACATGCAGTTGGTCGCACTAAAGCAAGAAAACCATCATTATTTCCATTCGGCTGCCAGATCGGCACCACCTGGGATCCCAAGGCTGGAGCTGAAACATAACAATTTCTCCCCTGATAACAAACTATGTTTAGACTCTTTGTTCCAACGCCTTCTCCAAGGCCGAGACGGATGGCAGGTCGGGCCAAGCGCTGGAAGGCTGCAGGGCGGAGGCTGTGTCTAGATCGGCCTAGTTGTCTCACCCCTTACCCACCCCCACTGCTTGTGTTACATGGTGTTCATGTGTTTACAGTTATGTGCTTTTTTGTGCTGAGGTGTTTTGTCTGTTCTCAAGTTGTTCTCCCATTAGGAGCTCAGTCTGGGTGGAGTTTTTTTTCTCCTCCTCTTACCTCATGTTCTGTATTTTCGCTGTTTTTCCTATCAGCCCACCTATCTGACCTGTGTCCCTATGTGATGTCTGTGTATGTTTTGGTTGGAAGGTTCCTTTGTAAGTGCGCATGAGCCAACTAGCATGCTGCCTGCTGTAACCCATAATTTCCTTCAGGATTAATAAAGTATATCTCATCTCATCTCATACGTAGAAAAGGATCTTGGTGTTATTTGTCTCTCAGAAACAGTTCATAACTTCCCTTCAACTCATTCATGTCACCTAAAAGGTAAACCTGTGTCTCCATCACCTATTGAGCTCTGATGATTTAGTAAGGACATCTCCTGGTTTCATCTTCATGTTTGCCTCTCACTACATATCCAAACTGTTTTCATGACCAGCAGCTTTTATGGTGTTTCAGATCTACTGGCAAGGCAGAACTACTGGCATTGGTCGAACAGATGTGATCTTTCATCTGTGACATTTGTGAGGTTACGTCAAACACACTCTGTCAGTCTTATTGCTGTTTACCATCACCCGAGTTTACTTGCTGATATTCTCAGATGCTAAGCAATCACGAAAACAGCAAACAATTAACAGCACGTCGATCCTGTTCACAGGACAGACAGAGTAAACCATCAGGAGAATCTTGTCTTCGTTATCGTTCCCTTCCTACGTGTTATTAGTCCGATTTCAGCGTTTTCGCTTCACAACTAAAGCATCCAGTTTACTTTGTGTTCACTCAAATGTAGTCGACTCAATTACGCCCCCTGTGGCCAAGTGCCACAGCCTACAGCCAGATTAAATTGTGACACACATCTGTAGCACGTTTGAATTTGTTTCATGCACAATACATTCGCAACTTTGTCTGTTTGGGCATCTTGTAAATAAATCTTTAAACTGAATGAAATTATATTATGTGTTTATTTTTGGCCTACATCAGTAGAAAATGCCAAATTATATACACAAAGTTATAAAAATCACCACTCCTGTTCGTCGGGATTTCAATATTTTTGCCCATAACAAATTCATCTTGAACAAATATATGACACGTTAATATTTCACTAGTGTTGTACCATCACATGCTGTTAGCATAGTCTGCCTGTGTCTTTTCTCTGGAAATGAAAAACTTTCAGCCAATATAGGTAATTCATCAACATGGCAAATGTCACAGATGAAAGATTTAGTGTTTATTTGTTTGTTTGTCGGTAGCAGCTCCGGGACAGATCGCGTTCCTTTTAATCTCAAAAGTTTGACCTCATTGACTGTAATTTGTCCAGCACAGAGTCAATCGTGACCAATTATACCCTTAAAAAAATAAATAAAATCGGGCATACCGAGCCGGTCCAGCACTGGGTGAAGTACAAGTCTTTTCAAGTAAACCTGTTCAAGTCCAGTTCAAGTCCCAAGTCATTGGTGTAAAAGTCCAAGTCAAGTCCAATTTTAGATCATTTTTTCAAGTCAAGTCTGAAGACATAAAATTAATGACTCGAGTGCAAGTCATGTGACTCGAGTCCACACCTCTGATTACAAGTAAAAACCTACAAAAATGGCCAAAGTATTAGTGATGACACCATAAATACTCAGGTACAAATGAACAAAACCGCAGCCGGTGTAGAAACTCCACTGAAACAGGTGAAGTGTACACACATTGTAACAAATGGTAACACATTTAAATGTACAACTTAAAAGCACTACAGTGTAGAAACACAGATAAGTACACAAAGAACATAAACACATATTAGTAATAAGACATTAGAGATAATTCTGTAGCAAAGATGGTAAAAGATTAACTTTGAGGGTGGAAAAAACCTTATGTAGGGACAAAATCTCTGAGTTGTTCTGAGTTTGATGTTCCAGAGACCACAGAAATTCAAATCAGGTTAAAAAAAAACGCTTCAGAATAAATCAAACAAGTGCCCAGAGGTGTTCCTAGAAAGACACAAAGTAAAGGGACTTTCCTCTAGAAGGACTTTGTCTCATAACACTTGTGAACACGGGCTTTGCTGTACATTTAAAGTACACAAATTTACCACAGTACTGGTAACACCTTACTGTAAAAAAGTGTTAAGTAAGGCTTTTAAAATCATAGTAAAGGTTCTGTTATAAAGGATTTATAACAGCATATAACAGCATTTAAATAAAAAAAAAAAGGACATTTGTAATTATACTGTGAAGGAATACTCTATTACAAGGTAACAATACATACCAGTATTAGCAATATTCAGTGTATAAATATACTGAAACTGGTAATTTTATAATAACAGTTCATGTGTATATGTATGCGCTATACCACATTGTAGAAATACTCAAGGTTAAAGTTTAATTTAAGTAAAGTTACAAAAATCTACCTAAATATGAGTAATGAAAACTATAGAACAAAGTATAAAGTAGAGTATATAGTACAGCTTATAGAGCTGCAGTATGAATACAAATAAACAAAAATACTGTCATTCCAACGTTTAGTTTTACTTAAAGTGACGTGCACATGTACTAGTATAAGTATTCTTTTCCAACTTTTAAACATTGCATAGAAGTACACGGGGTTACTCGTGTTAATATACTTACAGTGTTTTCAGAACCTGTGGTGCTGATTTCATGCTTGACTTGTCATAAAAACATTCTTAATGTGGGGTAAAAATCCAAAGTGCAGAGTGAGCAGTCGTTTCTCCACAGGCCATCTTTGATGAGTTGTTCACCTCGTGCCCCCTGCTGGTCAGGCAAAGCATCACCGCAGCTGCCGATCTGACACCAGCACACATGAAATATAAGCATCAACCAGTGAAGCCCAAACTACAGTGCCAGAAGTATGAAAACAAAACAAAACAAAAAGAAACAGAAACAGAAAAAAGCTGCAGTTCCTCCAATGTCCAGCAGAGGCTCCAGCAGTGACTCAGTCCCTATAGACTCCCATGTTAAAATGTTCAAATTTACAGCAGAAATAAACACGTTTACAGAAACTGTTCTGGTCACTGTAGATAATTTCCACCTTCTAACACCTGTATGACAGGGAATGTTTTTATAACGCTGCTGTTCAGCTTCTGTTAAGGTGTAAAGTTTGCATCATTAGGGGCGTGGCCTCGTATTTCAAAGGTGAACGGTGACATGAAACAGTAACACCTTCAAAAACATCAATTTACAAAATGAATGCTACCGATTACGAGTGTTCCATCATTCTTTAACACACCATCATCTCACTATTTTTTTTAATAATTAAATGATCAAATGGTTTGTTTAAATAAGTGCTTTTCTAGCTCGACTTGTGCAGAAACACATGGGGTTTGAGAGCTGACATAGTTAGATGACACATTTACATTTTTGTCATGTGCTTTATTTTAGTAAAGCACATGACACTTTTGGGTAGCAGAGATAACATTTTCTCTGCTTAGAATAAGAGAAGATCCAACACTGCTGAGCGAATAGATCCTCCTCCATCAGATGAGAATGGAGCATTTCTTTCCCAAAAGTCTTATTTTCAAATAAGGATTGTAAAAGAAACAGACAAAAAAACATTTAATTGCGTGTGAAACTGAATATTCAGAGGTTTAGATGCAGATTTGCAGGAATTCAAAGATATTTGAAAATGTTAATTCCCTTGATTGTAATACCTACCTGTACCTGGAGAATCACAAACGGCCTTCTGTTGTGTTAGTAATCTTTAAAGTGTGAAGTTTGCAAAGCAAAATCAGCAGATTCTTATTCACAGTTTTGTTCTTCAAACATCAGACAAACCACCAAAGCTTAGTTCTTAGTTGGTCTTTAGTTTATTACAATTAGACACATAATTTAAACATATATATCTATATTCATATATATGTTTACAGATGTATATGCTAGATAATTAGCTTTAGTTATGACAACATTCATAATAACCTGAACGTCACATCTAAGAGCATCTGTAAAACAATTAGTGCAATTTATAGTTTACAGTTAAAAAAAAACAAAAAACAGCTTCTGTCTGCAAAAATAGACAAATCATCTATTCGGAGAGAATTACAGCAACAGAAAACTGGAGGCACATCAGCTCAGAGTGAACACACCACTGCACCAGCAGGAAACACACACGTTAAACATCATTGACCTCAGGGCGTCGAGGCGCGGCGGCCACGCCGACCTCGGCCTGGGTCTGATACTTTGGACGCTACAGCTGAGGCACGACGGACGCAGAGAAACAGAACGTCAAAGCGGCGAGGTTTGACACAACAGAACGACCTGCGTGGCACGGTGCGAATGACAGTGTGGCAAAAATGAACGAAGGCTTCGCAAAAATGTGACGGGTAACGTGCAGAAAGTGACTCAAAACCTCTGCCTGCCTTTCAGCCGGGACATTCTTTAAGAGCGAACAGGTGAAACAAGGCTGCTGAACTGTTTTTAAAGGAGACAGGGGCGTGGCCAAAGGGGGCTGTGAGGGACCTGGCCCTTCCCAAAAGTGTGTTGTCACATCCAGATAGTCACTCCCATTTTTCTCATGAAGGCTTCTCTGTAACTGTAACTGTATAGCTATAAAACTTTAAGTACCTTACTTTAAGTACCCCCCCCTCCCCTCCCCCCAACTGGCCTCACAGTGGTTTGGTCCAGTGCTATTCTATAACTCTTAAAACAAAGCATGTGTGAGACATTCTTCGGACCAGCAGCAGCAGCATTTATCATCAGACGGCATTTTGCTAGCTGCGCTCTTCCAACAGTGAACCTTTTGCTTCAACACGGTGGCCATTTTGTTACTAGGCAGGTACATCGCCTGTCCACAGCACACTTAAAATCATTCAAACATTCTTAGCGAACAAATTTAAACTGATTTTGCTTGGTGTCCATGTCCCCCACACACCTGGCTGGTTCACTTTAAATATCCTGGAAGCGCCCCAGTAAAAACACCAACTCTTACTGGTGGAACAAAAGCTGCTGGTTCCTAAATTTTGAAAACAACTCTTTTGGTTTTGATCTTTTACAAACTTCAAACTGCGAATTAAGGATGAATTTTAGTGTAGTTCTTTAGCAGACGAGTTAAACTTTCTGCCAACTTTTGACACTGCGGAGACACTAAAACAGATTTAACCGCCTTAAACGAGAAGTTAACACAGAGGACTGACAGATCAGAAGAACGTGGTAACACATCAAGACTGGTTTCAAAGGTGTGACTGCAGCAGTTTCGGCTGTTCGAGTCATCATCATTAGTGACGACGAGCTCAAACACTGCTGTAAAAGCACAAAAACACAGCTCTACATGGAAGAAAACTACAGTACCTTATGTAATAAACACTCTGACAGTACTTCATATGTGTCCAGTTACACAGCTACATCCTACTGCCAGTACACACACAGCATCAAGTGTAGGAAAACACAACGAACTGCCTGAACACACTTCAATCAGGAGGTCGACTTGTGCCTCTGTTTAAAGCCAGAAACCCTCGCTGTTACCAGCATTCATTATTAATCCTTTTTCTGCAGCGCCTCCTGGTGTGTCCACCGGGTTCTGCAGTTTGTTTCTCTAAGAGAGGTTGCTCGTGAACCAAAATGAAATGTTACTGTGTACGAAAGTATCTTTCAACCCTTCATTTTCTTTTTATTACAAGCTGATGTCTGGTTCGCTTTTAGATGAGGAGTCTGGGAACCAGGAAATGTGAAACTTAAAGAGTTATAAATCATAATTTAGTAGGTTTGCTTGAGCCCATCATTTACAACAGATAATTTATCTTTAGGTGACGCAGTTAGGTGACGCTTGCATGTGATGTTATCAGAGGAGACCTATTCTGCTTATTTCCAAACTCGATACTTTTATTCCGGGAATCCAGAGGTGCTAAAAAGCCACTTCCTCTTGATTGGCCAACTTAAGGAGGCCTACCAAGGGGCAGCTAAAGGAGACTTCGAGCTGTACTTTGTGGCCATGCATGGGTAAACCGATAAAGAAAAGAAAAAAAATCAAGCACTCAAATGCTAATTTAATTTTATATACGTTTAGCTGTGAGGCTGTGGTTGTTGTAATTTGGTGCTATAAAAATAAAACTGACTTGTATTTCAGCTTTGGAGATATTTAACATGAATATCTAACAGCACTGAAAAACAGAAACACTGCATATAGGACAGAAAAATTAAGAAACGTGTAAAACTAGAGAACAGTAGAAGGGTGGAAACTGGCCAAAAGGAGCGACTGCAGAAAAGGGTTAAATGAAGCCATCGAGAGCTTTTTCACCTTCACTAGTCAGATTTCGCAAACTTCATTTTAAGGCTTAGAAAATAAAAACATCTTCCTCGAATCTCAAACCAAGCACAGAACTACAACACACATTTTAACTTCTAGCACCAAATAACTTCAAAATAAATCTATTAAGCACATGTTTGATTTTAAAAAGTGTACAAGTTACAGTCAAAGTACAGTTATTGAATGTTTCTGAAGCTACATCTGGAGCTGGAACCTTCAGCATAGGATCTTTAGTCTGTTTTAAAGCTTTGAGCTTCTTCATACTCTGGGAATGTGAACAAAGTACCTCTGTCATTAAGTCTTTTCTGTCAGAGTCTTTAAAATGGCAAATGGAGACGGTCTTTTATGGTTTAAGAGCAGGACTCAGCAAAAGGGGGAGATAAAAGTTGTGGTTGGACTCTGCTGACTCTGCTGTTTTAGGTCTGGTTTGACATTTAGATTAAGTTTGGATTTTTGGATGAATTCAGCAATACAGAATTCAGATCGGATGAAGGTATCATCTACAAAGGGCAACTAAGAATTAATTAATTTGATTTATTAAATTGTGCAAGATCAACGCACCTATTACGCAACGTTCAAATTACTTTATAACTGTCTAATTTGGTTACATTTACCACTGACCTTGTTATTTCAGTAACATTCTTACAAATTACTTGAATTTGTTATTTTATTTTTACATCTTTAAAAGCTCGCTTATTAAACCATTCTAGTTCAGTTTAACTGAAATCCTCAATGTGACCTTCAAAATAGGTAGCCTAATATTACTATTGCACATAGCAAAGTTTTGCTATAGCTAGTTGACTAGCTAATATTTTAAGCTGTCATTGCCTAACCACATATTTTTCCACTTCTGAAATGAAAACAGTTTTATTTCAGTTTTTTGTTCCTGATCTGGACAATTAACAAATTCAGTCTTTTTATAACTTACTTACTAGCTAACTAGCTTACTAAGCTAATAATGCTACTTTTAATTTAGAAAACTAGCTTAGCAAGAAGCTTTTTTATTGTAACAGGTCGTCTGGATAAATTCTGGCACCTGTAACTAAAATGGCACATAGTTAGTGATAGCCAAGAAACCGGTCACTTAGCTTGCGTGTTTAAGATGTTTGTGTTTAGTTTAGCCGCTAATGAACTTTATGAACAAAAGCAACATTCTTGTTTAATAAACATATTTTCAATGTGCCTTAATGCACAAAACTGACTAAAAAACTAGCTAACATGCTTGCACGGTTACTAAATGCACAGCACTGTTATTAGGCTAGTTTTCGTTTTTTCAAAATTTTATTTCAAGTAATATAATTTTCTTTACATTTGGATTTACACTAGTAGCCACTGTTTGGGTTGTCTCTCAGTATCTCAGGTAACCTGACAGTGTCCTGCATGAACAAGCGCCATCAAAGACTTCTGTAGAATAAAAAACAAAATTAAAAACGTCAAAAATATCAAAACAGGCTCCTGTCAGAGAATAAGAAATGTTAATCTTTATAATTCTGTCCTAACTGGATATTCTGTAGATCTTATGAGAAATCTGCACCTGTATGTTATATATACATATATATATATATTTCTTTTTTAAAGAAAACTGTTCTTCTGATGATTGAAACCAAATTATTGGGTGGCCTTTGGTATTTTTTAAAATAATTCTAAATCATCTTAGAGTTTCTCTTATTTTGTTTCCTATTTAGCATTAAATACATTTTCTATGTAAGACCAGTTTTACTGCAAGACTAATCTCTGTGAGCATCAAAAATAAACAGCTCTCCCTTTGCCGAACTACAACCTGCTCCAGGATTGGCTGTTTCTGTTTCCTGCTAACCCTGCTTAGCATAGCTCAACCTGATGATCTGACTTTAATTATATTCAATAGTGTAAATTTTCTACACTTATCCTGCACAGGAGTGTCTTCATGATGTGTGTAAATATTACTAACGGGTTTCACATAAAAAATCAAGAAGAAGAAGAAGAAAGGTAGTCGGGCCTCCCGGAAAATTACTGGTTTAGTTAAACATTATGTAGTAACAGCTTTTAAAAAACTGCCCGTCGCTTTCTTCAGTATCCGGTTTCTAACCCTAACCCTTCATATTTTCTGATATCAAACAGACCAACACTGAGGTCATAATTATTCTATAGCTGCACATTATTTTTCACAACTAAAGTTATTATATATTATATCAGCTGACACTGAATACTGCTACTTACTGCACATATACAGTCACGTCCGGACAGAAACTTTAAATACTTGTCTAGATTTTTTTTTGTTCCAGCGCAGAGCTTATTCATACTGAGAAATGGTCAAAATTCAACACAATTCCTTTCGCAGTCTATGCAGACATCCTGCTGTGAGTTATTTACTGTTAAGTAAAAAAGTTAGGAGTGGAATTATTAACCACGGTTACTGTGATTTCTGTAAATGGTAGGCGCCTGGACAGTAGGCATGAAATGCAATACCAGGTGATCCATGACTTTCTCCCACTTCGCAGGACGACAAACGTCCACCAGTCTGCAGTCTGTCTGCGGCCTGTTAGTGTCGCTGCAAAACTACATGAGTGAATTCACAGCTGGCTGCTGGCACTAAAACGGCTACCCATTTGCAGTAGCAGGAGGCAGGTAACAGGCAGGACGGCCATTATCAGGCGATCCGGTCAGTGTCCATCTCTGGAAGGACTATCCGAGTGTCCGTCCCTCATGTTAGCTGATGACTTCTTCTGCTTCTGCTTGGACTTCCTCAGCATCCGAACCTACAAATGGCAGAAGAAGACGGAGGCGTAACCAAAAAAACTCCCAAACATTGAATTAACTACAAAAGACCAAAGAGCACATGCCTCAAACATCCTGAATGTTAAACTTCGCAGTACAACGAGAAAACTGTTTTCTTTCAGTAAACAGACAACAAGAAAGCAAAAACCATTCAAAACAGTACGGAAGCCCTGCAGGGACAAACGGAGTGTACCTTTGGTCCTGCAGCAGAGATGATGATGTGTCCCGGCGGCTGGATCCACGGTTCTCCATCCACCTGGACTGGTATTGGTTTCCTCAATGTCAGCCTGATGTAGTTCCCTTGAGCAATACGAATCCCGGAACGGAAACCACTCTGCACCTGGCCCTGTGCACACACACACACACACACACACGGGCACGCGCACACACACAACGTGGTAAACCCTCTGGATAAAACCAGTCAGTACTCCTTCACTGTAAACTGTGTCTCACCATGTGGACGACCCCTGTGACCCCAACCATCTCCACCAGGCCGTCATCGATGCTGGGTTTCTCATAGCGACTGTCGACCTCTGACCCCCAGAGATCAGCACCTGAACCCCAACTACACACAAGAAGATGAACGTGAGGTCAAGGCTATGTGTGTGTGTGTGTGTGTGTGTGTGTGTGTGTGTGTGTGCCTGCAGCAGCGGGTGGGGGGCAGAAGGGTTAAGTAGGATAGAAGGCACCCATAC
>VUQR01000275.1:0-22191 GCA_015108515.1 Hemichromis elongatus | reverse complement strand
ATACGAGCTATCCATTTCAAGCAATATTTAAATCACATTTCCAAATTGCAGCCCTTGAACAGCAGTTTAGAGCACGATGAGGAGGTGGAGGCATAATGACAGCTTCTCAGGGGTTTATTGAAAGTGATGAATGCTCAGAAGAGGGGATTGCTCAATGTGAATTCATGAATTTGAAAGAGATTATTTAAGCAGAGATCAATTTAAAAGTCTTACAGCTCAGCACTGATGCAATGTTTCAAGGGGTAAAAAAAATAAAAAATACTGAGCATCCCTTCAACAGGATGAACAGTCCTTTTGCTGCTGCAACAAATTAGCTCTCTAAATCTGATAACGCTTCCATCCAAACTAGTTTCATCAGCACAAGCAGGGCAAGGGGGACACTCCATGACACACTAGAGTGGAGAGACATTGTGTAGATACAGCTCGGCTTAATCTACCCACTGGATATGCAGCAGCAGCAGCGTGTTATGATGGGTAACAAGAAAAACAAGTCTTGATGTGGACCAAAGCAGAAGGGGTCACAAAAATAATCGGCGGCTGTTATGCCTTGAAGTGACTGCGAATTTACTACCAAACTGCCTCTAAACTGCTGGGACTAACTGCATTAGCCACTGCTGAATACAAACCCCTGAAGACAACATTAAAGGCTCAACAAGGCAGACTGCTATACGGCCGTGCTATCAAAAGACCATAGAAACAGATCCCCTGTGTCAGAGCAAAGAAAGGAAAATACATCACTAATAAATGAACATGTGATACAAAGAAGGGGGAAAAAATCTGGGACAAAAAGAATGTGGTGCACACATTTCGTGCGAGTCAAATGGAATAGTGAATGAGGAGCTGCTGCTGCTGCTGCTGTCCTGCAGGGGCAGGGCGGCTGTTTTTCTACAGCAGCACATCCCCATCTATGCCAGCACTCATTTACTGATCTCATTAATATCCCCACTCTAAGGAGGAGGGAGACAGCAGCCGTGAAAAAGCCTCCCCCCCACACCTCATCTCCTCCCCCTCGTCCTCCTCCCTGCATCCTCCATGTGCCTGTTCCACCGGGTCCCCCTCCCTCTCTTCTCATCTCCGCCTCTCTGTAGTTCAGTAATTGGGCTCAGCTCATTGTTATTCAAAACCCTGTAGAACCAATTAGCTACAGACCTCCTGACCCTGGGTTGCTATGTAATGGTGCAAGCTAAAGACTCTAAGTGAGGAAGCCAAGAGCAAAGGTTTTAAATTCCTTTAGTTCCTGATTAATAATCCTGTCAGGACGATCAGAGACATTAAAGAGAAACTCTGGTTCGGCTCCTGCTTTTATGGCTTCTCCCTCATTTCTAGGCTGTCTATTAAAGCTTAATGATGCCGGGGGTCGCTCTCTCTCCTCTGTCTTGTCAGATAAATGTACAGTTAAAGGGATAATGAGGAATCCTGATCCTCCAGCAATCTGGGACAAAGCAGCCCTGCGACCCCGCGGGGAGGAAGTAAAGGGCAGCAAGGGAGGATGAAGACAGGAGCAGCTAGGCCAGCAGAGACAGGGGCGGCGTGGATAGTGGACTGAGATGTCCGGCTTCCCCTTAAGGATAGAGATGAAAGAGCTTGGGCAGATAAAAACCTGGGGAGGAAGCGAGAGATGAGAGGGATGCAGATAACACCCTCATGCAACATTGATGAGGAGAGTGAATGTAAAGGAAGAGTTGCGGTGAAGGCTACCCAGATAGCCTGCTGCTACAAGTTATTTGTTTAGAGAGTGCCGTTGTTTTAGTGCAACAATAGTTTGCCACAGAGGAAACAATAACTAATCAGCTACCCGCCACGGTTGTTTATTTAAACCTGCTTCAATGAGCCATTATAATAAGAGCATATATCCATAAAGGCCTTTTGCGCAACACATCATACCATGCTATGCTCAGGCTGAATTTGAATAACAAACAGCTCTCCAGTGATTTAAGTGGCTTTGACAGGGGACACTTCAACCTGTATGTGAAAGATGTCACTTATACTAAAGAGAGAACAATCACCAGATTTCACAGATGTCTGAAAAGTTTACATATGTTCAAATTTCAAATGGTCTACAGCCCGCAACGCAAATGTTTTGATTTCGGCTCCCTTTCTCAAAAAGTCTGAATCAGGGGAGTCAAACTTTAGATCCAGGTTATGCAGATTCTTGGCAGATGTTGGTGTGGTAAGGCAACGTTGCTCCATGCACCACAGGGCCTGCTGGTACAAAGTTTTGTGAAAAGTCCACAAAATATTTCTGCAATTTTCATTGGAAAGCCATTTCATTTGTCATTTGTCTCCTGATTTCAAAACTCAGGGAGTGCTGATTCTTTGCACCAAATAATGGAGAGACAGAGAACGTAAGTAGCTGGAGACACAAACATTTGCCTCACAAGAGACCAAAAAAAAGGGAAAAGGCAGGTGACTAAATGGATGCTAACATTGCTCAGTGTCTGCTGGATGGTTAAAACATACAAGCTTGAGCCAAGAATGAGCTAATGCAAAAAACTATTTTTTAGCTTCCTTGTTGACTGTAACACAGCTCAGATCTTTCAAATCGCTCTGATTTGCATAAAGATGGCAAAATAGGGACTCAACAAGCTTGGCTCTGTCCAGGGGTGAAATTCCAATCTCACACAGACAGCAAATGCAGATATTACATTAAACAATACACAGCTGAACTAGGTAAATCAGATTCTGAACTATTCATAACCCCAAATGCATTTTTGTACTAGCTTATTGACGGTCTTTCTTGCTGTTGGTCTCAGTTTATACAGCGAATAATTGAATCAAATCCTCACAAGGCACAGAACCAATATTTCCAAGTCAGTCCATATAAGGCCAGTAACTTGACTTGTTTGTGAAAAATCATCTGTAGGTCATCACAGTTTTCTCTCCCTCTCATTTTTTAGTTTCTTTTTTTTTGCTGAGCTCACACCTGTTTTCTGAAACTCATTTGGAGGAGTTGTGGTGTTTGCATTCCTGGTGCTGGAGTGCTTATTTGGTTCAATTCTCCAGGCTTGGCTGAGAGTTTTGGGAGGATTCATACGAGGTCCTGTAAACACTGGATGCTTAAGGCCCTCAGACACTGATGCATTGCCTCCCAGGCTGCTATAAATCCTTTTACAATAAACTCCATAAAGCTCTTTGGTGCCTAAATATTTATGGTTGCCTGAGTTTCCCTTGAGGGTTGTTTTCTGTCAAAGTACCAACAACACTAAGTCATGTGGAGCGACTCCAGATATCTTATCTGGGAGTCAGGGTAAAGGGCCTGGTGGTCTTCCCATCTCCACCAGAGGAAGAACATATAGGAGGAAAGGGCCACTAATGAGCACTTCTCCCTCCATCACTTCTCCTGCCTGGCCTCCTCTGTTAGTAGACTCAATTGACCCACCAAACAAACATACTGCTGTGTGACCTCTGCTGACCAGACAGACAAACAAACAAACTTTTCCGTGTCAAAACTACCAAGCCCATCTCTATCAGGGACCACAAAGCAGTCGATGTAGGACAAACATGCTGGAAATACCAATGCACAGAAAACAATAATGAACATGACAGGCTATAACTCGACCTGCCTGCTGCTTGACTCGGGGAGGGTCAAATAGCGTTGTTGTGGTGCACACCATCAGCGTGGAGATTCGCAGAGGCTTGGGAATAGATGCAGGTGTGCTGACGGTGAATGTTCTAGGTGGGTGCCTTCCCGAAATCTGAAATCTGTAATTTAGCCCGTCGCAGTGTTGCTGCCAGCCACTAAACACAGTGGCTCCTTGAAACAAGTGTCTCTAAAAAAGCAGCAGTGGGCCTGATGAGTCCTCAAGCATCCTTCCCAGTGCTGTGATTACTGACGTTTACCCTCTTTAATATGTGTAATTCCCATTTTCTCTGATTCATGAGTAAGGGCCCTCAGGGGGACCACAGTAAGTGGCAGTCTGCCAAAGCCCTCCTGTTGGAAAGGCTCTAAGTCACTTCTCTCTCCACAGTTAGATACAGCGTGACAGTTACAGGTTGTCTCATCCACCTTTATTATTGTTATTTACTTCTTGGAACGCCGATGAAAGCTTGATTATACAATGTCTAATGTTTTGTGCTTCACATGCAGGTGTCACACAGTTTTAGTTGATGACTACATACCTATAAAAGGTGCTGGAAAATAGAAACATGATCATTTGCAAACACTGGCTTTCCATCTGTGGCAAAATGCTACATTAGAGCCCTTATAATGACCAGAGTGCTTAGAGTGGCCAGGATAACTGACCACAGAAGGCACCACAATATGCATTTTCCTAATCTATTTTTCATTATGCCCATATGTAGTGAGCACATTTGTGGTCTTATGTAATTACAGCAGTCCTGCAGAAATAGCACATTTGTGAAGGTTGTAATGCTAAAATTATGAGCAGTAAAAAATAAAAATAAAAATAAATCATCAGGACTGAAGTTTCTTTGGCCTGAGAGGCATCCAGGGGTTAGTTTGTTTTTACAATAAATGAGAAAAATATATACTCAGATTTATGTATTTGGCTGAAAACAGGCCTGTACATTTCAGCCGAAACCTGAGCTGCTTAAGAGATGACATAAGAGAGGAGAAAAAAATAAAAAGCATACAATTTATTAAAAAATTTTTTTATAAACAATAAAAATTAAAAAAATACCCAGAGCAACAGCAAATCTACAGACAGGCAGACCAGTATGGAAACTACAAATAGCACATATGTATTTAAGATCAAGTATAAAATTATTACTTGATATAAAATATACTGTTCATTAGGATTGTACATGAGTCTGCAAGGATACAGACTCGCAAAGGAAGTAATACCATAACATTATAATACAAACCCATCTTGGAAAATTCTGGGATGCTAAGTAACCAGAAACAGGTCATGACTAGGTATAAAAAGAGCACCTTAGACAAGCAGAGTTTCTCGGAAGTAAAGGAGGTTCAGCAATCTACAAAAAAATTATGGAACTATTTCAGAATAATGATCCTCAATGTAGGATTATCCAGACTTTGGCAATCTCATCATCTACAGTCCACGATATCATTAAAATATTCTGAGAATCTTGAGAAATCTGTGTGCACAAGGGGAAAAGCTGAAAGTCCTAACCTTCGGACCTCCGGGCCTTCAGGCAACACTGCATTAAAAACAGACATAATATCAGTCATTAAAATCACTGCATGGACTCAGGAACACATCCAGAAATCATTGTCTGTGAACACAGCTCACCGTGTCATCCATAAATGAGGCTGAAGCTCTATCACACCAACAAGAAGCTGTGTATATATGTGGACCAAAGCTCATTTGAAATGGACTGATGCAAAGTGGAAAACTGCTCTGTGGTTAGATAAATAAAAAATGTTAAAATATTTTTGGAAGAGGGACCATCTGGCTTGCTATCACCACTCTGTTTAAAAGCCTGCGTTCCTGATCGTATACATTTGTCCCTTTGAAACTGACAGCTCTAACATCTGGGAAGGCACCATCAGTTCTAAACGATATACACAATTATATCTTTGTGCATAGATTACATTTTTTTAAGGAAGGCCTTGCATATTTCAGCAAGACAATGCTAAACTGCAAACTACGTGACTTCATTAGGTAAACATGGCCCTGTCAAAACTTTTCTGACACTTGTTGCTGCCGTTAAATTCATAGTGAGCTAATGCAACACTAACTTTCTCAGTTTAAACATTGGATATGTTTTTTTTATGTTCCATTGTGGTTGAATAATGTGTTTATGGGACTTAGCCTCCATTGCTGATTTTGTTCACATTTTAGACAGCACCCCAACTTTAAAAAAAAATTTAATTGGGTTTATATAATGTATTATGCTACAGTACATAAAAAAAACATATCAGAAGCTCAGTAATAGGTCAATATAGTACTAATATTGAGTTTCTCAATCTTCCTAGTAGGAGGTTTTCTTCATCTTCACCAGAGAGAGAGAATGTGAGAGGTAGTTATTCCTTTTAATTTCCAGTTAGTATTCTTTTCATCTCTGGGTTAGAGAGTGTGCTGCAGGCCCAACACAGAAGGCTCACTGTTGGAGAGCAGCTACATGATGACAGACCCACCAAGAATGTTACCCTGACCGCCATATGTAATACAGCACCAGAGTTCCCTTATTAAGGAGTGAAATAATTTCCACCAAAGTGGTTGGTGGTGCTGACAGCTCAGATTAATGCGCTCTGTAAAACAGCCAGAATAACAACTGCTCCTGCACGCATCGTGAAAACTAGTACGTTTGACTGAGGGAAGCCTGCCAGCTCTACAAATTCATGCATATTTGGGTCTGTGAACATCTGCCAGCGCAAATAATTTATGCTGTTCTCTCAGCTAAGGGGCAATGAATCCCCTCTGAAAAGTTTTCTCCAACTTCTACAGTAAGGCTGAGCGTGCCCCACTCCTCTCCCTCCCTTCCCTCGTCTCCCTGGTGTGAAGTGGTGCAGACACACGCTCCAACCACAGACCAAGCTCAACGAGGAGCATCCCGAGGCGTGTGGGAAAGTCCCAGGCACCACTTCAGTCGATCAAGAGCCAACTGTTTCCTGTCCCTCTTTGGGCCTCAGGGTTAGAACGCGCTGTCAAGGCCATATCCACAACATCCTCCGTGCTGGAGAGCGAATGGGGCCTTGCCTTGGGTGGGATCTCTACAGCAGCCCCACACGCGCAGCAGATATCTGCATGTGTGCTCCACTGTCGGGGCCCTGAAGACGTGTTTCTCCACTGGAGCGATGAATATCTTATGATATCGTGGAGGTGGATCAAAACATTTGGGCTCGCTGACACTACAGCACTTTCAACAGCTCGGTTGTTGTGTTCCAACACAATGGTATCAGGTGATTAAACATCCGAGGGGAGTCATATTGATATTCCAAACGCCACCACCAACAGATGGCACATTAATCATTAATTGACTCTCTGCCATTTTTTTCTTTGATCTACAGCACAAAATTCTGCACTAATTTCTTCCCACTATGCGCTGCTCTGTGATGATAGACTATTTATGAGCACAGATGAAACCTAACATTTCCTTTCGAATGATAATAACACAGTGCTGTCCTGTTCCTGCAGTCAACAAACCCAGTTAGACATGCAGACAGCTCACGCACCATTAGATCAACTTACAAAATGAATAACAACCATCAAAATATTTGTGTCATTATACACCTGACAGTTAATTATAGCATATGAAAACGTACCTGGAAGCAAAAAAGAAAGTAGTAATTTAATAAATTAACAGTTTGCCCTTTGACTCACGCGGTGGAAATGTGTGGGAGGAAAGCCTAGAAAAACCTCAGATCAACTCTGTCAAATGTGTGTATGCGCAGTGCAGTGTGTGTGTCGGGCTCTCCCCTCCCCTCCTTATTATTCCTCTAGGCTTCACCCTGTCTTCCCAGTCCAACCCGGCCTCCTGCTTTCCTCCAGCAGACTGACGGGAGGTCAGCCTCGGGCCAATCTCCGGCAGCCCCAAAGAGGAGCTGCTGTCAACAAGCAACATGGATAGTTTGAGCACCAAGGGCACTGCTGTGGCACGTCGGGGTCAGGAAAAATCACTCAGCTTCGAACTGACCAGCAGCACAGTCGGAGTAGATGTAACTGTCACAGTTCAGGCCTCCTAATGAGATATCACCGTTAGATTCCTGCAAACCTAAAATACGTCATCCCGTCTCCTGTTGAGAAATGCATTCAGAAAAGCAACTATTTTTTTTTAATATAAAACATAAGCCTTCTATTTTACCACAGTGTAATAAGATTATGTGTTGATTCATTGAAAATAAATCCTGATTCTTGAAGTTGAATCCTGAGAAAGCTGCATCTTGTTACCTTGTTAGCAGTGGACCTCAAAGTGCATCATTCACATGAATGCCAGATAATTTAAGATTCTAGATAAAACCAATACAAAGCAGCTGTTCTGTAGTTAATTCAACCTTCATGAATCTAATAATGCTCAGCTGCATTAGAAAAAAAAAGGTCCTAGATATCTGCTCTTTCAACTTTGTAGTTAATTTTTGAGGCTACAGCTGGTGTTGTTAATTCTAAGATCTAATCTACCATCAGATGAATGAGGTGTAAAAAAAAATATATTAACAATAAAATACTTGAAACACTTATATCAAAAATTAAACACTGCAACGAGCTGATATCAGAGAAAAAAGACACAATTTGTTCAAGGACTATGTCAAATACACAGAAATATATTAGCTGGGTTTGCGTAATAAAGTGGCTGCTAAGTGTGGCGCTCAGCTCTGATGCTCATTTCACAGCCAAGCTTGCCCTCTGCAGGTTACAAATGGGATAGCTTTACCACCTGATTTTGATTTCACTGTGAAAACAGTTTTATGTAGCTGACTTTTCACTTGAATTTTAGCTTGATTTTGGCTGTGGCTCAGGAGGTGAAGCACTTTGTGTCACATGAAGGTGGTCCTCTCCTTTTCACTCATCACTAAAGAAGGAGGCCGCTCAGAAGGTCATGAGCTGGCTAGATTTGCCAGTAATTGCCCCCCTACTGTTTCAAGTGACAATCTACATAAGAAGATTAAAGCACTAAAACACAGCACCTCACAGAAACTTTAAAGCATAATCCGTCCTGTTAGTCATGACAATGTGCCGTATTTGTTTTTAATTAAATCTCCCTATGTGTTGTATTATGATTTGCTGAAATATGTTGAAGGTGCACACACACCTAACACTAATAATGTAGAGTTTTATGATCTGACTGAAAAAATAAAATAAAAAGAACAACGAATGATCAGGATATTCCATCTCAATCTCAAGAGGAGTCAGAGGTTAAACGACACTCCGGCCCTTCATTTATTATCTCAGTGGGTGTTTTCAGAACAAGCTCATCAAAACAAAAATCTCAATTAGCATAGAGACAAATCTACAGTGAAGAGGTTCAATCGTACCCAGACGCTGAGGCATGGATCAAAGCTGCGGGGGGGCACGGGGGAATAGCAGATGAAAGAGGTACACATTAAACTGTTTACTAAGGTGACATGAAAAGCTGTTTTAGCTCAGCATTCAGCCTAATGAGGGCGAGAGACTGAGGTTTATCTTTTTTAGATATTCAGAGCTGCCAGTTCACAGTCTTTTTACACCCCTGCTCAACATCAAAAGAAAGATTGAATTTCTGGCAAGGTAATGTCTAATATAGTGAAGTCCCTGCAGGTTAAATTAACGTTTAACTGTTTCGCTGAAGGGCTCATTTACATTTTCCTCTCAACGCTTTCACACTTCAGTGAGTACTGGACACAGGTTTCCAATCTGAGGGCAAAGATCGGCGCCTCGAGGAGTCATGTGATTAATCTGAGGGGGTCTAAAAGAAGATTAACAAAAGGATAAATAGAAGTTCACTAACTTTCCTCTTACTTTCATGTTGCCTTTGATGGATTACTATCAAATTTTGTGCATTTATGGTCAGTTGGGGTTAAAGCAAGAGCACAAAAGAATAGCCCAGTTTTACAGATGTGACTCTGATTGTAAGCACCTTAGCAATGATCAAAGTTTTTACAAAATTGTTGGCATGGCGGTAGATCAGTAAAACTAAGCAATAATTTACCCCAGAAAACTCTGGGAAAGGCATATAGTTAAACAACCGACAACAACAAAAATTTAGTGATTGAACAATCAGTGAGAAGAGGGTCCACAAACCGGTATAGTCATGAACTGCTGCTCTGGAAACTGAAAATCAGCCCCAGTGATTGTGCATCCACCCTTTCCTTATCTGGGTATGGATCGCAGGGGCAGCATAGCAAACCCAAACTTCCCTTTCTCTGCCTACCATCTCCTTTTTTTCTCAGGTTGAATACAGAGGTTTCTCCAGGGCAAGCCAGGATAGATAAGCTCTCCAGCATGTTCCCAAAATACATCACCTAGACGGCATCCAACATGCAACACAACTCCCAGGATTTGGAAATACAAAAATCATGGGTTCCCTTGCAATAACAAGTACCGGTACTGATTGCCAGAGAGAGAAAACCTCTCCTCATACAGCAGTCAGTTATATTTAGATCATAACAAAATGACTATGATGTGGTTAAAAGAGACAATACAGTTACTGTTTAACAAAAACAAATACAGCTATTTGGGCCCCAAACGTTCTCTTTTGTTTTCTTCTTTTTTAATGGAAAATTTTAGATGTGACAATGACATTCCTCGGATTCTGTAAAGTATTATCCAAGTTCTTGACTAGCAGGAAAAATGCTGGTATATTCACTTTAGGCCAGTATATGCAGCTATACAACAGTGTTAAATAGACCCAAATATAGTAGTAGAGTAAATGGGTTACTTTCCAGCATTGCACTGGGGTGGCTCGGGGTTCACTTGAGAAACATCACACATGTAATAAACCTCTGAGTGCAAATTGAGCAAAGGCCCCAACACACTCTGAAGCCCTCACAGTTCCTTACTCTCCCACTGGATCGAGATCCTGTGCACAAAACCACTACTATGCCACATTGAAAACAGATGGATCAAATAGTCCTTATCCTTTATTTGGACTGCGCTCTGTTATTGGAAAGAATCTCAGTACGAATTACCAAATCTGGCCGCCTTTCAGGAAAACAAATAGACACAGATGTAGTTTTCCATTTTACAGGCTGTTTATGTCTTGCAAATTCCTTCTCCAGAAGAGTGGGATAGGCGTCTTTCATGTTTTAATGGCTCAGAGTGACCGCAGCCCTTTGTGGCAAACGCTCTGTTCCAATACTAATGACATACAGTCACACAAGACTCTGGCAGCAGTGTGCTGCTGAGGCTGCCTGCCCATTGTGTAATTAGTCTACCACTAAATCCTAGTCTGGGGAAACATTCACAACCACATTAAACACTGACAGTCTTTCACCTCAGAGAGCCTGAAACAGATGGATACATTCTGAGGGAGTAATCGAGCACAAATGCCTTTCATCAGTCAGTTAAACTGATAACATTTGTTTTCTAATAATAGGCGGTTCTCTGCCATCACTGCAACAGTTTGTCTGGACAGAAGACAACTGGATGACATACTTTTTATTATTGGCATTACATTTCTACAGTAACTTAATCTTTCTGTGGAGTGATTGCCTCACATGTGCTTCTGATAGAGGAAACTTTATTTGGGAAAATAAATTAAAAAAAAACCCCCAAAAACAAAAGAGTCAGCAATGCTGATAAGTTTAAAGCAAGACAGAATATCTTGATTTGTGCCGTTCAAGTCTCGTCTGGCTTTGCACTTATCCTGTGAAATCCTGCCATCTGGTGGCTCTCACAAAACATTACAGCGAGTCATATTTCTTTGTTTGGTGGGCACAAAAAATGAAGGGATTTTGTAGTTAAATGGATTAGATCTGGATTTAGCCCTGTATCATTTCCACTGACAACATAATGATCTTTTAAAGACAGAGGACAAATGTTTGTTTACTCTCAAAACAATATTGGAGAGATTCTAACAAGAGAGCAGGCGTGGAAATACAAACCCACTCCCTCACCACTGAAGATCTGAATACAAATAGCAGAGGTAGCTTACATGTTAGCTGCAAATTGCACTTAAGAGTGCTGAATGGGCCCACCCAGAGGTTCATTTTATGTTACTGTATCATTAAATATGAGCTAAACGTGAGTATATGAGTTAAATATAAATTGTGTTTTGGTTGAGCTGTATTAAAATGTTAATATAACGAAAAATGTGAACTTTTCCACCAGACGAAAGGCTAATTTGCTCTAATATATAAAACACAACCACACGTCCACGTTGGAATATTCTGGTAAATCCTGATTCTGATCATTCCCAAAGGGCAGTGAACTCGGGCCGTTTTGTGATCTCGGATCCAAGTGGTTTCTGTAGACCTTTCTGAAGTGTCTCTTTTGCTTGGCAGACCAGAGCAGACATATGAAGGGGAAAAAACCGAGACTTGAATCTGTCTCTGTCTCATTTTCGTGAAGGCCGCATTGCGCACATGTCTCTCTCATCTGTAAGGTAATGACAGCGCTAAGGCTACTTGTCACCTGGGTCAAATGAAAGCCCCTCACACCAGAGGAAACCTCTCGGTGACCCGGCCTCTGTCTGGGAGCATGACGCGTTAATCACAGCAGTAAATGACGCCAAAGCAAAAAGCAGGCGCTGAGGTGTCTCCCTGAACGGATCTGCAGAGAAGTCTTAGTTTCATGTCAGTCTTCCTGATGGGCTGTTAAAAGCCATCAGGGCGCTGTGATCTCAGAGCACACTGCAGTGAAAACACATATGGTTCTGGTTGAGGCTGGGGGAAATTGGATTAAAGAAATTCCTCTTGAAACGCTCGGCACCGTTTTTGCCATAACAACTGCAAGCAGCTGACAGATGAAACCACAAATCAGCCTGAAACTAATATTTAGCTCCTCTTTTTCATGTCGAGTCAGTCACAACAGTGGAAGACAGGCCAGCTGGAGGGGATTGTGCTGAACGGTGGAGAGAGGCGAGTGGATGTGGATAGATTATTATATTTCTTACCTCAACAAGGTGAAATGATTACAGCATGAAAGCGTGTTTCTGGGTTCATATAGTAAGGTTTTATTTGCACACGGGCCCCTGATTATTGTTATAACACAAACTTGAAAAATTGTGGCCCTATAAATTGTCCCTCAAGTGGCCAAAAACTGTTCTTAGGCCTGAGCGCAGCACATGCTTTCCATCACACAGATGTTATTCCACCACTGGCAGTAAGAGAGTTGGGTTTGCTCCCTTTGTTCAAATCATCAGAGCAGGAAAGTCATCTCAACCAGCGTGAGAGGAAAAAGACAGGTGTCTACGTTACCCCACTTTGTTTAAATTATTCTTTAAGTGGAGCATTAAAGGCTTCACAGAGAACAGCCTTTTAGGTGTTTAAATTAAGACCATCTGTCCAGTTGATACTAAGTAAGTCATCAGTTACATTTAATTTCTGCCAGAAAGAAGGAATCTTGGCTGCGGAGGCGATCCGGCACTTAGCTGAAATAAAGCAGAACAGGCCGGGTGTGGCTGACACTCAAATATCCCTGTCTAAACAGCATAGACCAAGACAGAATGATTTAAAAGACTAATTAAATCGTTGTTAATCCTAGCTGTAGACAAATATTTTCACAGTAGGCGTTTTGATTGATCATAACAAAACGCACAGGTGTTGCTACTAACCTTGCTGATAGCTCAACAATGAGTCATCAATGAGACGGCGTGCAAACGTGCACAAAACCAGGACCCTGAGACTGAGCTGAAATTCAAACACAATAGATTCTATACACAAGCACCATCACACTGCAACTGTAACACATATCTGTAAAGGTAGCGGAGGGCATTTTGTATAGTAATGTTATTGTAAATAAAGTCGAATAATTTCAACTTTAAACAATAAGTATTAACAGGAATTGGTTGGAATGACACAATGCGTCTGTTTTTTTTCTTCAGCGAGTGCAAAGACTTGGGGGTATCCAAATGTTTAAGACAAAATACTTAAATTGGAAGAGCTGTTGTGGTTAGTGAGGTTATCTCAGTTATTTAGTGCAGAATTGATCGTTGTGGATTGGGTGCAATGTGGTGTGTTTTTCCAAGAATAGCACTAAAAATTAGACGGCGACCTTTTTAAAAGACTAAGCCTCATGTACTCCACTCCATCTTCAGGCTAGATACAAAATTTTGAGTTCACCAACAATCCTGATACCACATGGTGCAAGGAGTGGGCAAACATGCCTATTTCTCTTGAAGTTAACCATAAACAAGTAACAGGTTACTTGATACAGGACTGAAACACAGGAGATACACTTAGGTACACCTTAGTACCAGCTTGGACCTACTTTGGCCCTCAGATCTGCCTTAATTCTTCAGATTTTCAGTCCATATTGACATGATAGAATCTCCTAGTCCACCACATCCCAAAGATGGACTGACATCTGGGAGGCCATTTGAATACAGTGAACACTTTGTCATGTAATTTTAGTGAGCCTGTGCAAATTGTATCCTCAGTTTTCTGTTCTTAGCTGACATGAGCGGCACTCAGCGTGGTCTTCTGCTGCTGTAGTACCGGTAGATTCTGAAATACTCAGAGCAGCCCATCTGACACCAACCACCATGTTAAGGCAGAGTCACTAAACATGACCTCTCTCCATTCTGATTCTCGATTTGTATGTCTGTAGGTCAACTTCGCCATGTATACATACCTAAATGGGTTGGGTTGATCACATGCAATGGGCTGATTACACATTTCCATCCACAAACAGGTGTACCAAACAAAGTGGACAGGATTGCATATTTTAAGTCATAAAAATGTGGGAAATTGTAGCGGATAGAATGATAACCAATGTGCCAAATGTGACAACAGTATAAAGCTTGTTTTCTATAGCATATATTTTTTTTAGATTACAACAGGCACAAAATCAAAATGGTTTTAAATATTTCAGTGCAACTGAACTTATTACACCATCAAATGCCCCACAGACATGGAAAGATAAGCCAAGTAATGGCTCATTAACATAAGTAGATGTAACTTTAATCCTTCTGGTTTGGCTCAGCTGACCCCAGACATAATACTTTTAAGAGCTGTTTTACACCATGCACTAATTAAAAATGTGTACATTTAGTGATTTTAAATGACAGCAGAAGTAAAAGATGGAGGAAATAAAAAGCTGTCAAGTACTAATGTTTGCACTTTAAAATTTCCTTTTGTATTATTTCTTTACTTCCTAAAAGGCGTTAAAAAAAACAAAACAAAAAGAGACCTAGAGTACATTAATTGCATAAAAGAAACGCTTTCTTGTTATCGGTCCTTGTTCATTAACTATGATGTCAGGAAAAAAAGTGAAATTCAAGTAAAATTAAACTTAAGCGAACAGTCCAAAATAATATTTAATCTATTAAAATTATTTACAGCATATTATACAACTGACTTGTCTTAATGGGTTTTGTATATTTCAACAAAATATATGGAAAAAAAAATCTGTACCTTTGTTGTAAACAACTAATCACATCTTCATTAAATTTCGTAACTTTCCCATAAAGCACTACGTTTAAAAAAAACAAACAAAACAAAAACAAAGGATCTTCATGTAAACATGTCTTTAAACAAAATGTAAATGTAAGGACAAATATCTGGAGAATGGTTTTATTAGAAAATGGTGACAGCCTACATGAAAAATTAAGCCAGCGTCTGAATCAAAATAGGGAACATGATGAAATAATTTTCTCTAAAGAAAAAAAAACAAAACAAAAAAAACTACAAAGTGGTACTTAAAAACATACCAGTACAGGAACAGCGTAATCAGCAGCTTTCCACATGAAAGAAAATGGATTTGTCCAGGGATTAGTGTGACATCTTGCTCCAATTCTCCTCTACATCGTCAACAGATCTCTCACAATCCGCTCTCCAAAGGCGTTTTGTGAAAACATCCTTTCAACTGGGAAGAATGTCTCCGAACGTCAACAAACAAAGCCTTCTGATCCTAAAATAAAAAAAACCCTTAAACTGCCTTGCGGTGGTACTCTGGAGGGGCAACTTCATAGTCGCTTGCATTGAAGAGCGATGCAGAGTTTTTTACAAGATACCTGAAATGAAGAAACATTTTACTCATCTCTGCTGCGCCTCGATAATCATCATGAGCCTTGTTAAAAGATTCCTTTAATACTCACTTGAGGAAGTCCTGTAGGTAACTGAGCAGCAGTGCAAGGCTCTTCTCATCCAGGGGAGTGTACGCCAGCATGGCTCCGATTCTCACTTTCAAAACCGAACAATAACAGCCTTTTAAGTCATGTGACCACTCACCTCAGTTTCATTTATAACAGCTTATTGCAAACACCATGCCTCACCTGCTCACTTAAAATTTAAAGCAGCCCATATTTCTAAGTGTTGATGCGTGCATGAGTATATATCTTCACACAGTAAAGGATAAAGTAGGAACTAGACAGAACGTCTACTACTGCTTAAGCAAAATTAACACCATCTGAAGAGGCGTGTGCGCAACACTTATATCATCAAATGTTTGACAGAGTTCATGTCGTTCTGACTTTATTTATGGTGCATTGTTATGACAAGAAATTAACTGAGACAACATAACCTGTAATAAACATGGCATCCGTAAGCTTTTAGCCGATTACAAAGCTTTTGCAGTTTTGTCTCTGTACACTGCCACAGGAGACTTTAAAATAAAATAAGATATGCCTAAAGTGTAGAAATTCAGCTATAATTCAAACTGTTTATCAAAGCTTTTTAACCATTTAGGAGTTGCGGCTCTTTTTATATAAATTCCACCATTTTCAGAGGGTCCTGAAAATGATCTGCATGGGGGGGCTCAGGTGCTTGCAGATGACTGGCTCCAGCTGGATGACAGACACTGGGCAGAGTATTCATCCACCTTCAGGTTTCAACCTGCCACACATGTGTAGCTCTTGCCATGCATTTGTGTTCAGGTTTGAATAACTAAAGGTGGGCTGCCTTTAATTTTGAACAGTTATAATATTTAAGTCAGTTCTGTACCAGAATTGCTGCATTTCACTTTTTGTTTCTTTTGGTGGGATTATCTCCATTTTGAATCTGTAGACAGATTTGCTTGATGTTCTGGTCTGAGCTCACCCCAGAGTTAATTTACCAACTTAACAAGTGGCACTTGTGGCTCCATGGAACTTGGGAAAGAGATGCCTTTCATGTTTTGTCCGGGCTAGCCTAAGATGGCGTATAAACAACCCTCTAAACTATCAATTCCTTTTTATGATTAATGCTGGCATATTTTTCTGATTTCTCGGACACTGCCCTGACAATAAAAACCTGTCTAGGCCCAATTTTATTTTCACAAAGCATCCAAAAAAAAGAGACTGAAGCCAGAAAAGAATCTGACCTACAAGCAAAATGAATAATGACATTAATATGACTACATTTTTTACAACCTTAATGAGCCTTAGTCCAAGTCAAGAGAGGATGAAGATGAAAAACTGACATATTTGGCCGAGCCTTCAAACTGTGGTTACAGTGGAACCCAAAATGATGCCTCCCTCAGATCAAAAAGTTCATTTCCAGTAAAAACTGAATCATCAAGAGATTTTACAGTCAGCTTGAAACACAAGTGAAAAGAAAGACAATCTTTTTTAAAAAGGCCTCTTTGCATATTTGGAGTTAATGCTAGAAACAGCTCAGTGTTTAATATGTTAAAGCTAAAACAAAAACATTCAATAATTTTGTGCATCAAGATCTACAACACATATCTGAGATTGAGTTTTGATTAATAATATACAATTTGTTATTGTCTTTATAAAAAGGACAATCTTTAGCTCCTCTACACCATTTTCTTTGTCTAGTTCTTTCACCGAAAGTGATGATGTGTAGGTGCTTTTACCGAAGAGTCTGAGTAGGTGAGGAGCCCCATAGATCTGAGACATTGGTGTATCTGGGTGGTTGGCAAGGATGTCTGCATACTGAGGCCTCTCGAATTTGTAGAGGAGTTGTGTCCCCAGCATAACATTGAAATATTCACGGATACCAGCAACCACCTCGTTTACAGCAAACTCCCTGAGCAGTGAAGAGGAAAAAGAAAAGTCAAACCTTTATTCTTAGTATTTGTTCTCTACATCCCAGAAACATTATAAATAAAACATTTTTTCCTCTCTGCATTGCTTGCACCATAAACAGCTTTGCTTGAGAAGATGAAAAGTAGACATTTTTACTTGCTGTCTGAGTTTCCTCTTGATTTCTTGTAGTTTGCATAATCTTCAAGGACTGCATCAACATTTTTTTTGGCAGGTAGGTGGAAGAGCTGAAGAAAAACAAAATAGAAAGAAATTACCTTGGAAATGTTGTAGACAAATACAATGTATAAAATGCTGTGAAGTAGGTGAAACTTGGGAGTTTTGGGTCAGTGCTTACTAACCTGCTTTTGCCGCGTAATCAAGTCCCAGTCGTCCACAAGCCAAGGTTTCAGCTCCTCTGGGATTTTTACTTTGACCTCCACTCGGTTTATGAATGTTTCCTCCTAAGTAAACAGGAGTGCGGGAAAAAAAAGTAGTTAATTAAAAGGAAGCTTTTAACAATCATGTTTACAGACCTAAAAGGAATCCAAGCCTCAGAAACATTTCATAAACAGCAGTTCCTGCTACACAGCTGCAACTGCAGTGTCTGAGTCTTAAAGCGTTTTTACACCTATAGTTTGTTAACTCTAGTCTGATGCAGTTCATTAATTTGTAAACTTGGAGCTTTTTCCCATGCTTTCGTCTCTTTTCACACAGAAAATGTCAAACAAACTCCAATTGAGCCAAAATGCGTCACTAAAAACGATGCAACAATGTTCGGTACGCTTACTCGCTAGACGAGTCTGGAGTGAGAGCAACAAAAGTAAATACAGGAAACAGGTGCTGTGGTCTCGAATAGTGGATAACATGGAAAATTTAGTCCTAACATTTGTATTTCATATGGTTAATATTTCACAGTGTATACACGCTGTAACACTCGAGAATGCAAAGCATTCTCGGCTACGGCAAGGTGTTCCACTCAAACCTATAAACAACCATAAACAAACTGCTCTGAAGTTTGTTTGAAACCAAAGAAAGACCACCTGCCCCAAAGGGTTTCAGTGTGGCTGTTCTGGTCTGCACCCAAGTGCGATTACTTTGTTCTCATGAACCACATGAGGAGAAAACACAAAGCACTCTTAGGCCTTTGCCGCATCGCTTGTGTCATGGATATCTTGTGATAATTTTCACTTCACATCTTGGGGCACGTTGGTTGGTCATGCGCCTCTTGATTTTTGCGACTTGATGCATTGCGCTCGGCTGAGTTTGACAAAGCTTTGGCTCCTCCTCCTCCCCATCAGCACATATGACATGATAGGTGTCACCACTCAGACACCATCGTTTAGGAAAATACTGCAAACTTCTTGCGCTTTAACAGCAGGCATAAACGGCTGCATTTGCGACCACTGCAGTGGGTATATTGGCACCTTAAGTCTGTTAATTTCTGCACAGTCTGGTATTATTTGACATTACCAGCAGAAAAATTCAGCAGTTCTTTGAACTTACGCTTTCCACAGTTGGGTCAACACGAGCTCTTTTCTTGCGCGGAGGGTGGGTTGGATCTCCTCCTGAACTAGTCCCTTCTCCTGCTCCAGGAGCTGTACAGACACAGTTTTAATTCACTGCCACTCTTGTCTTATAATGACAGTCGATTTTAAGAACAGCGTTTATGGAGTCTAACATTATTATTATATAAATGTACAATGCGATGTACTTACTCTTCTGTTTGTTCTTTTTGGTTTTCCTACAAACCAAGAAAAAAAAATGCGTTAATAAGTGGTAATATGAAAAGCAGCTTATGTTACAGAGGAAATCAACAAAAACTCACACATCGTTTTTCTGCGATGCAGCAGGTATCTTCTTATTTGGCGCTTGACCCCTCATTTTTCCTTCTACATAATGGTCTCTGTATTAAAACAAGTTTAGATATTCAGGAATACAGAATTTGCACCACACTAAATACGCTTTCACAAGATTTAAAAATCACTGTGGCATGTGACCTAACACCGTTTTTGTTATGTCCACGTAGTACTATAAATAGGTATGACACATTAGTGTTGCCACTTGCATAAAGGGGTTTAGTACACAAATAAAGAGGCGGGGTGGGGGGATTTTTATAAACAGTTTACACAGTTTTTCTAAGTGGGGAAATTACTCAAGCTTAAAATAACAGATTAATGTGTAAATAAAATTACAGGAAAATATTTATACTTCTATTAACTGATGTGCTTAGCTTGTACAGTGACTCCAAAAATGCCCATTTTGAGCTAGACTAAAACCCTGTTGTGTCCCAGTGCGTTTTAAACATAGGACATTGTGTGCTACTGAAATTTGATGAAGGATTTTGCCTAACTTTCTCCAACAGTCATAAGGATCTCAGTCAGTTCAAAGTCGATAGAGAAAATAAAAATACAGAGTATTGACGTACTGATTGGCCCTCTGAAGCTCTCTCTGTTTCTGCAGATTACTATCCACATACTTTAGCACCCTGCTTTCAGGAACCCATTCGTCCCAACTGGAAGACACAACATCAAAAGAATGTAAGCACTTGTCAAATAGTTCCTGTACAAATGTTAATCTGGATTTATCTCAACCAAAAACTTACTTCTTATTCCACCCACTGTAATGAATAAAGTATTTGATTTGTTTGTCCTTGATGTTTATCTTAACACACTGCAAAGAGAGGCATGACTAATTGTCAAACACGGACACAAAGCTGATGACTGAATGAGAGGCACGCTTAATTAAGGCAGCTTACCTTAGCTTCGTAGAGCAATGGCCCATGAAAACACAGCACTCTTTCACCTGAAAAGATATCAGTCAATAAAAAACAGGATGTGAGTAAGGCACTGACAGGAGAGGAGAAGGAAAAATAAATAAATAAAAAACTAAAAGATTTAACAGCAGCTGTATGTGCTGAATAAATGCTTCTGAGCCCCACAGGTCAGTACAACTACAGTCATGGTCAGAAGTTTAGATAAACTCAATTATGGGCATTTCCACGGTTGACTGACTGTATAACATACATCTTTAATAGCTATAAGAAAACAAAATACAAAACAAACAAGCAAACCACAAGAATTGGATGTTTGAATTTATTTATTTTTTTTAGGATTATTAGGATTTTTTTCCTAATCCACACAGGCTCAAGACTATACACTCATACTTGTATTATTTTTTTTATGTCTCTTAGAAAGCTCCATCTCAAGCAGATGCTTTTGGTAGCCATCAACAAGCTTCTGACTGGATATCTAACCCTTCTTCTTAGCAGAGATCATTCTAGTGACTGATAATACAAAAATAATACTTTTCACTAAATACATTTAACGTAGTCCTGCAAGTTCATTTAAAAACTAAACCACTTCTTCACCACTTCACTCCACAAATGAGCGGTAAGTCAGCAGCAGGCGGTGCTAACACGCTGTGTACAAAAAAGCTAGCTAGGACTCAGCTAACAGTCAATGAGAAGCTAACGCTGCATGAATGAAAATATAGCTTTTAGCTCACTAAAACATCTCGAAAACACAGTTCATGTAGCGTCTTACTTCTGAAATTGGTTTGTGTAGTAATGACATGACGAAATAAACCACCAATGCGGCGAATAAAACCACCCGAGTCCAATTTTGTGTTCACAGTAACAACAATGAGAGCTAGTAAGGCTAGCTGTTTCTTTCGATCAGTAACTAGCTGACACTTTGGAGCTTTTCAGCGACTTCAGCACTCGCTGCTGCAACAAGCCTAACAGAGCAAGAAGGAAACAAACTGTTACCTTCTTGAAATTTAGGTTTCGGGTCCTGTTTCGGCGCCATTCACGGATTAAACTATCAAAATATGGGAAAAATCGCCAGCTCCCATTCCAGTCTGCAGCGGCGCCGCTTTCTAAAAACGTCATGACCGACGCGATGACGCTTTAATGCCCCGACTAAATCTACATCCACACGCCAAAACAGCAATGAATGCAAAACAGGATTTCTTTTCAGATTTACCTTACACGTCTCTGCCTTCTGATGGACCTTTTAAGCATCGGTGTCTGTTAAAAAATAAAATACAGGCTAGACAATAAGTCATGAAACGGCTTTAAGCTAAAAACAGCTGGTTGTGCCCATGTCCTCTGAGACAGCCCTGTGGTTTGGCTCGGACGCAAGTGTGCTATTAATTAGTGTCATATGATGAACAGATGCTCCAAAGACTGGTGATTTTATATATTTTATTTTTATTTGGTGTTCGTTTGCGTTAAGTAAAAGTTTCATAGTGGGTAAACTGGTTTATGTCAATTGTTGGGGTTGTTTTTCCCCCAATATTATTAACTACCAAAACTATAACTATTATAACTACCAAAAAGCTGGTTTATACATATATATATATATAAAAAAAAAAAAAAATTCCCCACTCGCCCCTGCGGGCGGTCAATCCTTCAAGCTCGGGTCCTCTACCAGAGGCCTGGGAGCTTGAGGGTCCTGCGCAGTATCTTAGCTGTTCCCAGGACTGCGCTCTTCTGGACAGAGATCTCCGATGTTGTTCCAGGGATCTGCTGGAGCCACTCGCCTAGCTTAGGAGTCACTGCACCTAGTGCTCCGATTACCACTGGGACCACCGTCACTTTTACCCTCCACATCTTTTCGAGCTCTTCTCTGAGCCCTTGGTATTTCTCGAGTTTCTCGTGCTCCTTCTTCCTGATGTTGCTGTCGTTCGGGACTGCTATGTCAATCACTACGGCCGTCTTCTTCT
>VUQR01000273.1:24195-31695 GCA_015108515.1 Hemichromis elongatus | reverse complement strand
GCATCAGGGGTTAACACAACCACTGGGGACTCCTTCAGTGAGACGCCCCCACCCCCCACGACCCACTGCTGCCTCCAAGTCGCTTTCTATTCTTAAGAAAAAATCCCACTGCTAAATGTGCTTTCATCATTCGAAATTTCAAATATCCGTCTGTGTGTGCAAGTGTGTATGTGTCTGAGCACCCTTTCCTGGTTAACTTTGCGGGAGTTTTTGAGGACTCTGACAAGCTTTATCCAAGACGCTCTAACGCAGCGGGGTTCCTGGCATTGTGTTTGACACCACACACCTGTTGCCGTCTTTGATGTGTTCACCCCCCCTGCCGAGAGAGTGGGGGCCGTCTCCTCAAATGCAAATGCAAGGCAAGAGGAAGAGGACAGGTAAGGTGCGCAAGAGAGGGGAAGTCTTAGAAAAATATGATTGATGTTCCCCCAGTGGATTGAGGCTGTCTCTTCTTTGCTCTCAGGTCTCCGCTAAAAGAGTTTGTGCTACTTTCAATGCCGTCAGTGTGTGTGTGTGTGTGTGTGTGTGTATCGCCACCTTCACCGTTTGGACCTCTGTAAATTTGCAGGGAAGGGTGATGAGAGGGAGATGAGAAAATCAGGGAGGAAAAAAGGTAGAACAGGGTGAGCTGTGGGAATGGTAGAGGGTGGGGGGAAAGTAAAGAGGTCAAACCAAAAAGGAGATGGAGTGAAGGAGAGGGGAGAGAGAGATTTTCATTACAAAGCCATCACTCACATGCGCTGCCTCCACTACATACTCTCAGACTCTTCAGAGACTAAGCCTCCACCTTTTGTGCGTGTATACACTTGTTCATGCTTGTGCATCCTTCCATGTATATTTTTGACATGGGGGATATTTTTGGGTGCGCGCATGTCTGAGTGTGAGCATATGCGCCTGCGCGTGAATGCTGCGAGAGCTGGGGTGAGACAGAGATGAATGCGATGCACATGTCTCTTTCCCAACCAGGTGACAGAGGCGGGCCCCCACTGAAGGTCAGACCTTATCCCTCAATGATAGCCCAACATTACATATGTATATATGTGTGGGTGGGTGTGTGTGTGTGTGTGCGATAGGCATTTTTTTCCATCTTTAGCACCTTTATCAGTATGCACACCAACCTTTTTGGAACTACTGGCCAGCCTTTTATGGGATCCTGGTTAGCTTTAGAGTTTGGGTTAGACTTCGAGGATAGCGGGTAAACTTGTGTGTGTGTGTCTGTGCTCACGTGTGTGTATGTATACACCCAGTTTTGTTTGATCTTTAGGACCTTCACCATTGTACACACCAACCTTGTTGCCACCACTGTTCATTTTGGGAACAGGAGGCCAGCCTTTTATGGGATCCTGGTTAGCTTTAGGGTTTGGGTTAGACGTCGAGGATAGCAGCATAAACTTGTGTGTCTGTGTGTGTATGTGTTCAGCTGTGTGTTTGTCTCACAGTGTGTGTCACTGAGAGAAGAGGCAGACAAAGCCAGGACTAGTTTTGTTTTTATATATTTATTTTTGTACACAAGTGACTTTGTGTATTAACAGCCCATTTGTATGCATGTGTGTACAACTCTTTTATGTCCATGGCCGTGGATGTGTTTGTTACTCAGTGTGTGATGAGGTGTTTATATGATAAACACAAGGCAAGCTTGAGAGGAATTCTGATCAGGGGCTTTGCAACAGTTGTTATGGAAACAGCATTAAGCAGTTGTATTAGCCAGTGGAGGTAATATAAAGGCTGTTGAAAGTAACACACTGTGGGGAGAGAGGCATTTTGGGAATATAATACAAACTACACATTATTGCTCCGGTTTACAATAGACTTGATGAAATTTTATTGTGTGGCTAGAACAGAACAAAATTATCCTCGTCATAAGTCATTGTCTGTCTCTCTGTTCGAGCCACACATTTTAATTAGCCAGGTTAGAGAACACAGTGCAAACAAGACATTATTGGTCTGGTTTACAATAGACTTCACATCATTAATGTCAGCTTAAGGCAAAGCCTAACTTAGTCTGCATTCGGCTTTCTCTTTGCAACATAATCTTTACTGCAGCTCGAGTCTGCACAAAAAAACCCACCGTTGCTCCATGACATTGGTGATTTTTAGAGGTCAGCAACGAGTGTTACACAAAGGGATGCTGAGAGATGAGCTGTGTCACATTTCAGATCACAAATCAAATAGTGTTACATGTGGATTTAGCGCGAGACAGCCACTGTAATGTATGTTTTATACGGTGAAACTTTGAAGTAAAAATATATGAAACAGACCAATAAATGATGTATAACATAAATAACAGAAATGCTTTATGCTTGCAAAAAGAAAGCAAAATGAACTCTATGAATAAAGCGCCTATGAATATCAGGCACTGGTAAAGCTAATGCGGTTTGTTTCCCCCTAGTCATATGGTATGTATACAAGGCTTATCATGCTCAAGGAGAAAGGCAGAGACAAAATTCTGTAGTTGAAAAGGACACTTCAGTTTGTTACCTCCTGTACTGCCAAAATAAACTGCTCAATGCCAGATGATTGCTTTGGTGAAAACCAGCAGCAGCCTTCATTTGAGGCACTTCAAATGGATGTGACAGTTCCAGTTTATAGACAGCTCTGTTTTCCCCCAATCTCTGTCGGGGTGATGCTCATCATTAGGCTTCAAACATGCGCACACACATGCTCTCACGCATACACACACACACACACACTAGCCTGTAGCTAGACCCTATAACGGAATCTCCCTGGGGAAAGCTCCTGGATAAGTCTGTTGCTGTGTAGGCGACCCCCCCCAACTTCCCCCTCCCTCCTGTGGAAATCTCCTTGAGGCCTGTGAGTGTCTGTGTGTGTCTGTGTGTGTGTTTATGGCTGTCTGTCTGCTGTTCTGTACATGCCAGTTTCTTGGAGGGAGATGGTCTCAGTGATGCATGAGTGGGAGGCTGATTTCCCTAACTGCATCACTCGCTCCAATCTAACTTCCCACTTATGCTCTCTGCTTTGTTAGATACTTCTTAAGTAACTCTGTCTCTTTCTCAGTTTCTCTCACACGCAGACAGACAGGAATAGGTGTGTGTTGGGAATAGTGCGTGTGTGTGTGCATTCAGGCAGGCCTGTCGTGATGTATTATTACGTAGACTCGCACAGACATGCAGAATGTCTGAGTTTCTAGAGTAGATCCCTTGAGGAAGATACTCGTCCCTGTCCGTGTGTCTGGCATAGCTAACATGCACGCACACGTGTGCGTGCACATTCTCCCCCACACACACATGCACACACAGTATTCCTAAAGGGTCAGTGTGTCACCATCACCAGGCATGCTCAAAGCACTCCATCATTGATTTCTACTGGGACAATAGCAGTGACTTCCTGAGGTTCGACCTTCACCGTCTCACTTCTGTCACTCTTCACACGGGTGAGCGTGAGTGCTGTTGAGGGAGTGAGCAGCAGTGTGTGCATGTGAGTGTGCGCATTGTGAAAGTGTATGTGTGTGTGGGTGTGTTTTAGAGTGTGTCAGGCGGCCGTTTCAGCTGACTCTTCTGTTTCTAGCTTTTTTAATGGCTCTTATGGGGCAGGCCTTTAATTGCAAGTCTCTTTCCCTCCTTCTTAATCCTCCCATCCTTCTGTCTCTCCCAGCCCCTCGTCTCCTCTGTTCTTTTCCTCTCTCCTCCCGCCTCCCACTGGCTGACAGTCACTAGAGGGGGCACGAGTTCCTGGCCGGAGCTGTGGAGGCCGTATAGGATATTGACTTGCTGCGGAGTGGTTTGGGAGAAGGAGAGGTGGCTGCCTGTCACAGCTAATGAATAGATGCATAAATGAATGAGGCACTCCTTTTGCGTTTGTGCGTGTGTGTGCGTGCGTGCGTGCATGCGTGTGTGTGTGTCTGTTGTTTATGCCAAGCTTTGGCTGAAAATGTGCCTGTGTGCATCCAACCCAACCATGACTCGGAGCAGTTTTATGTGCCTGAGACAGACAGACAGACATTAATAGTGGCCAGCTTGAGAGTGATAATTATTAAGGGTGTGATAACAGCCCAGCCTACACATACACACTCACACATAAACACACATAAATGTAGGATGAGGCAGTGAGGGGTTGGAATGAGAGGAACGAATGGAGGGTACATAAAAAAATAAAAACAATCCAGCTAAGTGCAAGCACCCTTCTGCCCCCCCTCCTTCTGATCGGTGTGGAGCTGAAGTACTCTCTTGCCAAACTGGGACAAATACCTAAACACACACACACGGAGAAAGAGACAGAGGAGGTCTGGAGAGGAGACTGTTGATCTGAGGGGGCAGATGAAGGAGTGCTGGAGTGTTGATGTCTTCTTCACTATTGCTTTGTGCCACATTTCAAACACTGATTGCCTTAAGAGGACAATTTACATTTCACAGTCTTTCACAACAAGTGGGTGAGATGGGAGTCGGGGAAAGATAGAGAAAGAACAATGTTTCAAGGAGGAAGTCAGGGGTTAGAGAGTTCACAGAGAGAAAGGAAAAGGCGATGCTGCGTAAGCGACTAAAAAGCAGGAGGTATAAACAAGAGTTTCTTTTGGCTGCATCTGTGTGTGTCTGTGTGTGTGTGCGTGCGTGCGTGTGTACAGGCGTTTTGTTTTTCCTTACTCTTGGTAGAATGCACCTGTATGATTTGAACTTTCTCTTTCCTTATTGGATTCATTTGAGTGTGGAAGAAGAATAGAAGTTGTGTGGAGAGGAGAGCTGAGGAGATGAGAAGAGAGCCAGAGGAATTAGGAATCGAGTTAGGAGCGAGCTTTATCTGCTGGGAAACTGTGAAACTGCCAAGTACAAGAAAACTTTTCCTATCAGCACACTCTCTCAGCTAGTGTATAGGTCTGCACATGCACCCCCAGCCAACCCCTGTGTGTGTGTCTGTGTTTGTGTGTGTGTTTATGTAGTGTGTGTGTGTATTTAGAAGATAGCTTTTCCTCCCCAGTGGAGGGAAACATCGGTGTGTCAGTGAGTGTGATTGGTTGTTGGCCCTGAGGGTCTGTCCTCTATATCTGTCTTCTGACTGGCTGCACTGTGACCAATCAGACGCCCAGACCTCACCATGGCAATCAAGATAGTGACACGCTCTCTGTGGGCATCAGCAGGTCATCTGGAAATACCTGTTATGTTTTATCTTTCTGTGACACACACACACACAGATACACAAACACACACACATACCAATATAACCTTTCTGCCTTGTCTCTGTCTCTCTAGGAAATTGCTGCATATCTCATCACTTTTGAGAAACACGATGAGTGGCTGACGACGTCGCCAAAAACCAGGTGAGGGGAGCGAGAGCAGACAATGATTTCCACACACGTACAAAAACACAGTATCGCTCAATCAGTCAGTGGCTCACGTTGGTTTAATCTCAATGACTGAGCGCCTCTGTTTGATTAAAACATTAGTGATGTACGTCGACTGTCTCCAAAGGGTCCTTTCAGCCAGCCTGCTCTACATGTAGAGAATGCTCCAGAACATGCTTGGACTGTAAAGCACCTAGTCAGCTGGAAATGGAGTATTAATGAATGTAAATGTATTGGGATAAGTGATGTATAATTCAGATGAGTGAGGGTGAGGGGAGGAGCGGGGTTTGTGTATATAAGATGGGGTGTGAACACGGATTCACATGCCAGAACTGAATATTCATCGATCCAAATGAGCTATAAGCAGCTCTTTTCCTAGAATGGGGGGAGGTTATAGCTAGGAAAGTAGGTAGGAAAAAGGGAAAGAGAAAATAAAAGATTGAAGGAAAGGGCAGTGTGAATTATTGATAAATCACCTTATTGACATTTACTTTAGTTAATACAGATGTAAGTAAAAGACTGAAAGAGAATGAAAAATGACAGAGATGGGGAAGCAAAAAAGGAAAGAAGAAAGAAAAGTAAAGTAAAGTTAAGGAAGTGAAATGGTCACCCCCGTGGCCCCATTTCTGATTACTGACACCGCTGAAAGCCCCAGGATATGCCTCTGCGCTCCTATTGTGCCAGCTAAAGGACTCTTCTCGGGAGCAGCCAGAGGCCAGCAGCACAGTTTATGTTGTGGATGGATTTCTCATTGATTGGTTGTGCTGCCGTATAGCTTCAGTCTCCCAGCAGCAGCAGCAGCAGCAGCAGCAAAAGCAGTCATATTGGTGTTATTGAGCAGCAGTTAGATATAATCCCATTTACACATGACATGAGGCACGATTAGAACAGATTACACCTAATCCCATCAGATGGAAAGATCAGCCAACAGGGCCTGTGACATTTACGTGCAGCGCATGCGTTTTTGTGCGTGTGCACGTGCATGATCGTGCATTTGCGTCCATAAGTGTGCATGCGTTTGCACGCTTGTAGGGGGGGCCGATATTAAGATAACAATCAATGACCTTCATTTCTCCCCCTGACTGAAAAACCTCATTTGTTCAGTGTAATGAACTCCTCCTTCTCTCCTCCCTTACCGGATTTACCCACTCTGTCTCTTTATTGTGGCATTTTTGTTTTGTTTCTTTTTTCCCCCCACTTTCCTCGCCTTCTCTGTTTTTGCTCTGCTACACCGTGGAACAGTGGAAAAGCTTTTTATATCCCACACATCACAGCCTAGTTACAATCAATAGCATTTATGTCTGCTTGAATCAGAGGGTTCGTGAGCAGTACGGGCACCATCCACGCGCCCCTGTCGCCACACACACACACACACACATGCACACATACATACGATCCCGTGCGCATGTGCCGCCCACACACACATACACATACACACACATCTGATCTCATCCATCTTCTCCATAACATAATTAGAATCAGCAGCTCTAAGATGACTCACGCTGCTCGAGACAGAGACTAAACTCGGCTTTGATGGGAGGGTGGGGGTCTCCACTCCACTAAGAAACTGGCAGGCTCACCCCCCAAAACAGAACAGATTTAAGGTGTCAAAGAAAATCAGCTCAAAGTCAATTCAATTTCGCTACTCACAGTGTTCTGAGTAAATTGCAATCATATACATATATGAGGAGGAAAGGAAAGGAAAGGAAAGGAAAGGAAAGGAAAGGAAAGGAAAGGAAAGGAGATTAGATAAAAGCAGAAGCACAGGTTAAGATAGCAGCAGAGGGAACAGATGAGATGAGCAGATCAGAAAAAGTGGAGGGGAGAATAGGGGGACCAAAGAAGTCTTAAAAGAGAAAATGAAGAGATGGTGTGATAACAGGGATAAAGACTAGAAGTTGATGAAGACAAGGACAGTAAGAGGAGGTGTATGAACGTGTGTTTGTGTGCATGTGACTGCGAGAGAAAGAGCGAGAGAGCATTGGTGAGTATATGTTAGTTTATTGATTGTTAACGCGTCTGTTCTCTCTCTGTTGCAGTGAGATAAGGCAGAGAAAGCATTTTTCAGCGTCCTACACACACACAGAAGCACACACTTGTCCTTAATGTTTTAAAGTGTAATGATTGATTGCTGAGTAGCAGGTTTGACATTGAGCCCAAAGAACGCACGGCGGTAGGTCCTGCCACCTTTGATATCACTTAAGCAT
>VUQR01000273.1:0-24175 GCA_015108515.1 Hemichromis elongatus | reverse complement strand
ATCACTTAAGCATCAGTGTCTCACGTGTACGTGTACATGTATGGCTCCTGGTGTGCGCCCGTGTGTTTGTGTGTGAGCATCCTGATATGTGTATATAGAATGAGAGCTTAGAGGCCAATGTTCCTGCCGTGCCAATAAATCACCCTACTAAAATATTAACATGTAGGAGCCGGAGTCTATGTATGAGTGGGGAGGGAGCACATGAGACCAGCTCACTTGACTGTGGGAGAGTAACACTGACGTCAACGTGTACACCAAGAACATGTTTTTTTCTTGTATGAGTTGAGCAATGCAGGAGTTTTTTGGTATTACGGGAAGTTTTAGTTTTAGTTTCCCAGAGAGCTGCATTGCTACTAGCTTCAAAGACATTTTAACACATATTTATTCTGAATGACTAACCTAAATGCCTATGTCTTTATTCTGTATCCCGTCAGACCTCAAAATGGCTCTATGATCCTCTACAACCGTAAAAAGGTGAAGTACAGGAAAGATGGGTACTGCTGGAAGAAAAGGAAAGATGGCAAGACCACCCGAGAGGATCACATGAAGCTGAAAGTCCAGGGAGTAGAGGTGAGAGGCTGCAGTGGAAAAACAAGTCGATGATCTTGTTTGCCGCTGAGTGTGGTTTCACTGCCAATCTTGTCTCTAACTCACTCTCCTTCACTTGGAGGGGCCACATACGTGTAGCACAAACGAACACACATGCCGAAGCTACAGGCCACTTTGTGACCTGGGAGCAAGTGGTGCCAATCTTTCTTTCTCTCCCTTCCTCCTCCTGTCCCTGTCTCAATCCCTCCCTCTGTCTCCCCTCTCTCTCCCTCTCTCTCTCTGTAAAGGATAAGAGTGTGTTTGGCCTGAGGCCAGGAATGATGTCAATGCCTCCTTCAGCAGAACAGAGAGGGGTATCGATCCAGTCTCAAGGCAGCGTCTGTGTGTGTGCGAGTGTGTGTGTGTTTGAGTCACATCAGCTAGCTCAAAAATTGATTATTCAGCAGGAATATACCAAGAGGTGAGAGGAGTGAGCATGCATGTGTCAGAAACAGAAAGAACGATTTGGAATGGGGAGCGAAGGAGGAGGCACATGGATCCTTGCGGAGGGCTCAGTAGTTTTGCATTAAAGGAGAGCTGGAGACACAGACGTAAAAGGAATAATTGAGATCAAGTATTCCCTTTTGCAACTCGCAGCTCCACGCTCACGTCCCATTTCACATGCATTTCCCTGCAAATGTTCATGGATGCACATACTCAAACACATACACAAGGCAACCGCTTCTCTTTCTGGTACTTGGTCAGTAATTGTTTATGTCACTGTTTCCCGTGACCCCTCAAGCAAGTAAGTAAGTAAGCAGTGTGTTGAGCACGGGAATGAGGGAACGAGGAAAGCAGCAAGATGAGCAGAGGGAGAGGAGCAGGAGGATGGGGAGCGGCAGGAAGCATGAGAGGAAAAACATAACCCTGGATGGAGAGCCTCCTCATATCGAATGGAAATATATGGAAATGCACTCTGCCTTTGGCAAAACACACTTTAGATAGAGGGCTGGCTACTTCTGAGAAGAGGCAAAATGGCGAGAAAATACAAGTGTGTGTGTATATGAGAAAGAAAACAGGAAAAGTTTTAACTGTGGATTATATACTGCCTGATTGCTGAGTATTTGCGTTTGTGTGCAATTTTGTCTGCAAAAACAACCACTTTATGTGCTGCATGTGGGTGTGATCGTGTGGGTGTGTGATTCTTGATTGTACTGCGTGCGTTGACCTTGATAGAAGGCTTTTCTGCCATCATTTCATCCTTCTTCTGTCAAAAAAAAAGAGCTCACTTCATTAAGGCTGGGTATTGATTCCTCGATACATTCAGAGTATTGACTAAAAAGTTTCCACTGCGCAGATGATCAAAAACTGTCAAAAGCTCCAAACTGGAGTCTGACTTAATCCACGGTCAGACTCTATATCTTGTTCACTGAGATGTTTTCTGGTATAAGTCATATTTTGTGATTGTTCTGTGTCAAAACAATTTCATATTCTTCAACTTCAGGTATTACAAAATCATATTGCAGTTTGTTTTGGCAGGTTTGAGAAATCTCAACTGTTTTACTGGCACCAGTTTACACTATTTTGTATATGCACTATGTCAACATCCCGCCCTGGATGAAGTCCATGAAGTCCATCCCCGCTTTTCTTTGTACTTTCCACACCACTCCACTCACACTTTACGCTTTGCTCTCCTCCTCCTCATCTTCTTTGTCCCCTTTACTGTTGCTGATCTGTCTTGCAGCGTCTGTAAGCCGACAACATTGTAACTTTTTGTGAATTCCAAGTGGGTTATGCCTAGTTTTGCAGAGGCAGTAAATTTCACAATCTCTTGTGCTATAATTGTCAGCATCGGATTTATGGTATTTTAGAAAAGACATTAGGAAAAAATGCATACAGCATGTTTGCAATTTAGTTTTAGCACCGCAATCAATACAACCTAAGTGGGTATAACCTAAGTTCTCCTCTCCTGTTCTGTCCTTCAATGTCTTCTCCTCCTCTCTTCTCCTTTTTTGTTTTTTGTCTTGCTTCCGCCATCCCCCTTCTTTTCTCGTTAACCAATGTAATCTCTTTTCCTCTCCTCTCTTTTCCTCTCCTCTCCTCTCCTTTCCTCGCCTCTCCTCTCCTCTCTCTAGTGTCTGTATGGCTGCTACGTCCACTCCTCCATCATCCCCACCTTCCATCGTAGATGCTATTGGCTGCTGCAGGTAAGCCCGCTGCCCTTTCCCACCTTTCCTTATCGCACAGCATTTATACACATAAAAAAAAAACTTTAAAAAAAGGATTTCGACAGTATTCACACTGTTGTAAGTTGTTATTACTTGTCATTTAAAGCACCATAGATTTGTCATTTTTGGGCTATTTCCCCTCACATTATGGCCACTCCATGGCATTTATTTCAGCTGTGTTAGTTTTTATTTAATATTCTACCTAAAAAGGGCTGCTAGAAATTATCTAGTATATCATTAGTTTTACACAGAGCTTCACCTGTTAAATTTTCAAAACAAAACACTAAGCTAAACCATAAAGCAGCAATAAAAGTCCTCCTCTTCTGAATTAATGAGGCAGACTTGGACTGCTGGAAATACTGTCACAAAACTGGGCTCCTAATAAAACTTAATGTTGTTTGGCCAAAAGGAGTTTCCTACACACAGAATTAGACTGCTGGACTACACCTAGAATAGGCTCGGCATCTATAGCGGGTCGTATACAATGGCATGCCTTGCAGAGCGGTAAAAGCATTTCTTCTCCAGAAGTTGACTGTAACTTCCTCAAGCACAGTGTGATACCTAACACTGAGACTCGATGCTCATAGCGAGCATGAAGGACTCAGCCACTAGTCTCCATGTGGTCCTCTCCAAGAAAACACCCCGGAGCTACAAACAACACACACTCAACCTGCTCTCACGAACTCTCACGCACTCACACACAGACTCATGTACAGATGTACAGATGTCTACTGTGTATGAAAGCGTGTTGCTTTTCAACAGAGACGTTGGACTCACTCTGCCGCTCATGTGAGAGACAGCAGAGAGCAGCATTTGTGTGCACGCTCCCCACACACACCCATGCAGGTCTCACTCTCTCTTTTGGGACATATAGTCACCAGGAACTCATCATCTTCAGATGACAGTCTACATGATTCATCATAACATGCCTGCATACACTTATATACTTGTCCTCTCTCTCTGTCCATTTGAAAGAAAATAATGATTGAATATCAAGCTATGGAAATCTAAAATATGGAAATGTATACTTATTTATTCATTCATCGCCAGAATTTCCTGCATAATTTGTCACATTAAATTTACAAGAAATTTCAGCCATCAGCGTAAATTGAACATGCCCTTACTCAATACATTTTTTTGCAACACGCCCCACTAGTTAGACTCTCACGGTCTCCTGTTTTGAAGGGAAATTTGACTTTCTTTATCTTTAATGTGCCATTTTCTGCTCTTTGCACATATATCAAAACACATCAGCGGAAATGGTCATAAATCAGTCTATGAGTGCTGTTGCATAGCACAGTGAGGTGCTGTAGCAGCCTACTGTGCTATCCTCTTTTGGAGAGAAAAGTGTTCCACCTCAGCAGGTCCTCCCCTCACCTGAGTCTGTCTACTGAATCTTTCATCAAGAGGAGCTTCTCTCTCTCTCTCTCTCTCTCTCTCTCTCTCTCTCTCTCTTTCTCTCTCACTCTCTCTCTCCCTCCAACACACACATACACATACACATACACATACACACATGCAAGTGAACGCACTTGTTGAATCATTCATGGGGTAGAAATTCCATAGGTCTACTGGTGACCTGCAGTATAGTGAGAATTGTTCTCTCCCTTTGTTTCTCTCTCTCTATATAAACGTAATACACACATACACACACAAACACACATGTAGGCACTGCAGGGTTAGAGAGAGTGATGAGTGGGCTCAGACTGATAAATCTTTTATGGGCAGGTGAGAGAATCTTATCTGACACGCAATGTCCGACCTCCTCCGTATCCTTCGCTTTCTCTTTCACTTTTCCTTATGCACTTCCCCTTCCATCAGTCCTGATGTTAATATCTTTTTTTAATTCTCCCCATAGGTAGGAAAACAGTGAAATCACTGAAATGATGAGCTTATGCCACGTGTGTGCATGCCTTTGTTTGTGTGTCCTCCTGTTTGCTAGAACCCAGACATTGTGCTGGTGCACTACCTGAATGTACCGGCAGTGGACGACAGCGGGAAGCCATGCGGCCCTGTCCTCTGCTCCATCAACACCGACAGGAAAGAGTGGGCAAAGTGGAGCAAGGAGGAGCTCATTGGACAACTCAAGCCCATGTGTGAGTTCTCTCTGCATCAGCACTTACACGACCTTCCTCCTACTCTCAAGCACTCAGGTTTTTAGCCCTCGCGCTTTTACTAAATTCGGGAGTGTGGCTAACCCCGGGTCAATATCATTCCACTCGTCGTGTTCAAGTAACACTGGCAAAGATGCTGAAGAACCCAGACAAGCATGAAAATGAATCAGTAGACAGTTAGTGTGGAACATCTAAAACAAAGATCGTTTGGTTCACTGGCTTGTTTTTATCTTTGGCAGCAGAATGGAGCCCTGTCTGGAGCTGTGCCATAACTTATCAAAAGAGACAACAGGTGTTGCAGCGGTTCATTGTTGATCCTATGAGGGGTTCTCTGTTGTGTTGAAAAGAAATATGTGATGTAACTGAAGCAGCTCACTGTTTAGTTCCTCGTTGTAAATTTGTGATTCGAAAAAGAAGAGTGGATGTGCCAAAACGTGCTTTAAGATATCAATAATTATCCTATGTTGATTAACACGTGAATAAATGATGTGTACTGTCATTAAAAACAATCTTGTTCTTTAAAAATCCATTGTAGTAAGAGATATCTGCTACGTATTTTCAGGTTTTATGCGGTTATTTATATACATATATAGTTTTTGATGGCTCCAACAGTCAACCCCATGCTGCCACCTAGAGGCAGATACAAATTGCAACCACTAAAGTGAGGGATTGAGGGAAAGAAGACAGGGATGCCTGAAATATCCATCATGTATTATTCATAAATGAGCATCAGGGACTAGATAACTCCAGTACACACACTAGCACACATATACACACACACATATCTAATCACACCCATCTTTTGATCTGGATTGGAGGGGCAAATAAGGACAGCTGCCCAAAACTAAGTGGCTTGTTGACTTAAGTACTGCTTCATTTCTTCTTCTCGCTTCTCCACATGTCCTAATTTGTTCACACAGCCCTCTGCCTTTTTCCCCCTCCCAGCGCTTCTGGTTTGATCACTGACTTGATCCCTAGGCGGTCAAAGAGGTTTTTATTGGCATTAGACCTCTGACACTTTGGTGTTTGGTGTTTGTTATCCCTTCTCTGAAAAAATGAGCCGACTACATGCTAAACCTGTAAATGAATACAGCTAGTTTAAAGTTTGGAAATATCTTTGGCTAGTAAATATCTTGCAAAATAGACAAACTGTACATTTAAAGTGTATTTAATTAAAGTTTCTACAGCCGTTGTATCGGAGTCTTCATGAAGTCAGTTTTAATTCTAAACACTAGAGGGTGCCATTACACACTTTTAGGTGTATTTGAGTCACGTTACATTGTTACTAGAAAAATTTGACCTGAAAGTATGAGAGGACAAAATATGATGACAAATTTTTGGTTCTTTGTTTTGATGTTTTGTGTCCTGCCAGGTGCTGGAAGCAGCCTGCATCAAAAATGTTCCAGTGTCAAGCAGCGCATCATCTCCTCCAAGCAGGAGTCAGGAGCGGCAGCAGGAGGGGGAACTGCAGTCGGTACAAATGTAGCAGCAGGCCAGAGAGCTGAGGAAGCAGATGGCACAGAGGTCCAGAACAGCGACGTGTCAGAGGGCCAGACAGAGCCCAATCCTGGAGGAGGGAGGAGCAGAGCAGGTGGAGGAGAGAGGAGGAATGGCAGGATAACTAAACCCTCCTTACTCCCACAGAGCAGCATGGAGGTGTCTTCTTCTACTTCCACCAACCAGGTGGAGGTCCCTGACACCACCCAGAGCTCCCCACTGTCAATCACCAGCGACATGGCTGACAGTCCTGCTCTTGCAATTGGAGCCGGCTTATCACAGAGCACAGCTGTGTTCATGTCTGAGGTCACCACGCTCACTGGGGATTCGGTTTACTCCGCCGGCCACACCCACCTGCTTGCAGCTACCCACGACAGTGCTACTGCTGGGATTCTGTTAGCTGTTGCCCCTGAAAACCAGAGATTTGCATCGTTTCCTGGTGGAGTAGGATTGGGCGAGGGAGGAGAGTTGGTTCTGTCCAGCTCTTTAGACTCTGGTGGAGCAGTCAGCCTTCCTGAGACCACCATGACCTTTGACCCCGATTGCTTCCTCAACAATCCCAAGCAGGGCCAGACATACGGAGGAGGTGGAGGAAAGACTGAGGGCTGTAACGGTGATGATGGAGGCCTTCACTGTTCCTCTAATGGCTTTGTCTACAGCCCAACCCTCGTCAACAACATCAAGACGGAAGCTACACCCCTCGAACAACCGCTGTCCAGTCAGAGTAGCTACGTAGGAGAAGGAACTGGCCTCAGCCCCAGCACCACGCTAGAGCAAATGGATTTCAGTGCCGTCATGTCATCAGCCTGTGTCCCAACCCTGACCCAGCCTTCACACCACCCTTCCCCGAGCCTCTTCCTCCAGGCCTCCCCTCAGACAAGCCAGCCCTCCCAGCTGCAGACCAATGGTACTGAGACAACCCAGGAATCTGGCGAGGCCCAGGCTTACATAGGCCTGCCCACGGTGCCAACAGATTCTTCAGTTGCCAATGGAGACTCACACGCACACCTCCATCAACCCAGGACAGACCAGCAGGCCCTGTGTGCAAGGAATGGTAAAGGATCCTTCCCCCTGACACCGCAGGATACTACTGTCGACCAGTCAGGCAGCAGGGGACACCAGGAGGTCGGAGGCCTAGACAAACCTGCTGAGAATGGGGGAGAGTTACTGCTCAAGACCGGGGATCCTCGTGAGGCTTATGCAAGTGTTGACACCGAGCACTACCTCCAACCCACAGATGACAACGGAGGAGAGGAAGGCGGAGGAGGTGGCGGAGGAGGGGGAGGAGGGGAAAATGAGATCCTGTGTAATGGTGTGAGCTTGTCAGGGGCAAGCAGCTCAGTGGTGGCCAGTCCTCAGTCAATGACTACAGGCGCAACCATTGAGGGGGCACTCTACAGCTCTCCACTTCCTCAGCAAGGTGGGGGGGTGTCAGCTGCAACAGCTGGAGCAGGAGCAGCCATCAGTCTGGAAGGTTTTGAGGCTTCTTTTGGAAGTCAGTTTTCAGATCTCATCAATGATTTCATCTCAGTTGAAGGGTCTGGGAATGGGGTCGGGGCTGCTGTCAATGGGGTTCTGATGCCCCAGGAGGGGGCAGCAGGAGAGGAGCAGGGCACAGTGGCAGGACACTTGCAGGGCTCTGAGGTGGAGCAGGGAGCTTTGGGATTGCTCCAGGAGCCTGGGAGGCTGTTTGGCGTGACAGACTACTCCCCAGAGTGGTCTTATCCAGAGGTTAGTAAACCCAACTTGATTATCATTATTTATTCATAATTATTCCCTACAGTGAAATTAGTCTTTGCAGCACATGACTGAGGTAGCTCGTATGAACGTTAAGCGCTGAAATCATGCTGAGCACAATTTGTACCACCAGCTTGCTTGTGTGGTCATTAAGGAGACAGAATATTTCAGACTCAGCTGACTGGATTTTGATGAAATTTCAATATTTAACTGATTCTTCAGGGTGGCCTCATTAATTTACCCATGTACCATTTCTAATATTCCAGACACCAGTTCTGTGATGTAATTACGGCAAAAACTTAAGACTGCATCTAGCCGTCATCATTTCCAAAAGCTATGGCACACCAAATTTTATAGAGGATTGAAACTGCCAAAATTAAACTAAAGAAATATCAAAAATACAGAAACTGAATTAAATACTGTATAAACTACTTTATAAATTGTGACATAAATTGATATTTTAGTTTTACCTTTATTTTTATCCCTCTATATTTTGATTTTCCTCATTAACTATAAACATCTCAGTTTGATTATGTACATTTTAAAATTAGGAATATTATGCGAAGGTAAATAAATACAAGAGGCAAAGCAAATCAATTCAGTTTACATTTTATTAATAGCTTAATATGTGCACTTTTAATATTACTTTTCATACATTTAAAAACATATTTGTATTTATTTAATAACTCCATTTTTTAACTACTTATTATTTTGGCAGTTTTAACCATCCATAAAAGTTTTCTGCTATGTTTTTACAGCTTTCGTTTGAATCATCACCAATACATCCTTTTCAGGTTTAGGTTTCTTAAAAAACAACAACATTTTTCTAAAGGCCAGTGATCCATTTTTGCACTAAATGCCTCCTTAATTTGCTTGCAATGATGGTCTTTATGTATTGCAATATTTTTAGCTACACTGGCAGGAACACAGAACAGCTTCATTCAGGCAGTTCAAGCTAATTAGCTGTGCTTTGATGTAAGGAGCAGCACCGCCTCTAGGGGCTGCTAGCAGTCACGGATCTGACATTGCCAAAGTAGCAGGTAGCCTACTTTGTAAATGAAGAAGAATGAAAAAGAAAGCAAATATTTAGGCACCTGGGTCCCAGACCTTTGTCTTAGTCACAGATGGGGTTTTTGATAGAAATAAGGCATTCTGCATACTAACACACACACACACATCAAGTGAAGTTTCTCATTCCTCTAAGACTGTTGTTTAAACTTAAACACACACACAAAGCTACACTGTGTGATATTACTCTGAAACCTTTACCTGTCTGCTGCAGGGTGGAGTGAAGGTGCTCATAACAGGTCCATGGTTGGAGTCAAGCAGTGAGTACAGCTGTCTTTTCGACCATATCAGCGTCCCCGCTGCCCTCATTCAGCCCGGGGTGCTGCGCTGCTATTGTCCAGGTAACACTCCTGTGCATGTGAAGACCCTCTCACAACTCACACTTTCCTTTCTTTATAATTTCAAACCATAGTCTGACCTTCATAATAAAAAGCTTTTGAACAAGGAAATACCCTAACAGAGTTGCTCATCAGGAGATACAATCATTTTAATATGACAATACAAATGAACACAATTGGGGTTTTTTTTGTTTGTTTGTGTTTTTTAGGATTGAGAAAATTATACTTGACTATCAGGCTATTTGATCAGTGTGATTGGGGTAAAATTCAAGAAAATACTGACTTGCATAAGCATAACATTTACAATATATACTATGATTGACTAACAAACTTTCCTTAAGTTAGCCTTTGTCATTTACCTTGACCAAGAGGTTCATCCAATGCAGACACACTCCAACACTTTTTTGAAATCCATCTATTTCCAGCCCATGACACAGGACTAGTGATGCTGCAGGTAGCTATGGGCGGTGAGGTCATCTCTTCCTCTGTGGTGTTTGAATACAAGGCACGGGACCTTCCAGCCCTCCCATCGTCTCAGCACGACTGGCTGTCCCTGGATGGTGAGGAACACGATTTTCTGTGTACTGAGAGCTGCGCTTGTTCCAATGACTATAGCATGTAACTGGCTTATTGTGTACACAGAGTGCCAATATAAACCTGAATTTTGTAAAACACACACGCACACAATCTGTGTATGTGTGTGTGTGTGTGTGTGTGTATGTCATGCTGCCACTTTGCTGCTCTGTTCTATTCCCTGATTCTCAAATCCTGTTGTGAGATGCTTATTGTTTGTTTTCTGTACTTAGTGAAGTCCTGACCAGTTTCTCCCGCTGCTTGTCTTTAGTTCTTCTCTTCCTGCAAGCAGCTGTTTTTCCGTCACCCTCCGCCTGCATGCAAATTGACTCTAGCAGTAAACTGTTTTGATGCCTGTTGTTTCAATAGCGCAGGCATATACCAGGTTCTTTCATCTTCACTGACAGCATTCATAGAGATGTTCGGCTTTGCCTGGTTGGCTTTTTGGGCAAACTCGCTTATTACGGAGTCTTGTTTGCATAAAGGATTGTTTTGTTTGAGCTGTAGATGTTCTGTGTGATTTTTTTTTTTTTAAACGTACTTTAAAGATGATAGAGAAAAATTAAACTTTCTTTGAGTGCTCTGGAGGAGGTTGGGGGGGCATTTATGTGCAAATATATCTCCTGATACAATTGCAGTACGGAAACGCACGGGTCTCCTCGGGAAAGGCATGTCCTGGGTCTGCGTTCGCCCCCGTCTCTGCGTTGCGCATTGCGGCAATGCGGCTCCCCGCAGCAGGCTGGCAGATTTTTTTTTCTTTTTCTTTTTTTGTTTTTGTTGCCAGAATGAAGGGCAAGGACATAAAGGCACAATCGCGGACCATTTGACAGTAGAAATGCTGGGCACCGCTGGCAGTGGCGCTGTGCAGCCGGCGCTATATTTAGACGCTGTGATTGACTCTGAGCGGAGATACCGAGGCTTGGAGCGTTTCTCCCACTCGTGTCCTTTGTTTGGCCCCATATGTAAAGCAGAGTCTCAAAGTATGTGAAGCATACAGATAAATAACTACAATCAAACACCCGTAGCACCCGGCTTTGTCACACACCGTTGCTACAGTGTGTACAGACATGCTGACGACCAAGCCTCCTGCAGCTCCGAGTCTGGCGGGCGGATTTGAAGCGCGCTGTTTTGCCAGACACAACGTGAAGACTGCTTGCTCCCTCTCTCCTTCTCTCTAGCTCTATCTCTCTCCCTTGCGCTCTCCCTGCACTTAGCTGTGTGTTTTTTTGCACGGCTGGAGTAGCAACGTGTGAGTCGCACACTTCAAACTAACGGGGTTGAAGCGGGAACAAGAACAAAGAGAGAAGCAGATAGAGAGAGACTCGCTGTTTGGGTTCGTAGCTTATTTGATTTGTTGATGTTTTTTAACTGGTCTTTGTAGCTCACCTGAGTCTTTTTTTTTCTTGTCATGTTGTTGTAGATGGACATAAACGTCCCAATTTTTCCCTTTAATTCAGAGCTGTGGAGCCTAGCTAGTTTTGAAGCTCACGTTTTCTGTCAGTTTCTTTTTTTTTAATTTCGGTAGCTTCCATGTGGTGCCCTACCAGTCGATTTTAAACAAATGCAGGTGAAGCTGCCACACGATGCCGTCACGTTGGCTCTCCAGCCTTTTTGAGTTGACTTGCAGAATTGTGGATGAAGCTTGTCTGGTTGACCTGGTCGGTTTCAGCACCACTAGGGATGGACAGTGCCTCTGTACACTAAGAAGCTCACATACAGAGGCCCTGATCAAAACGATCTGATCAACACATAGAAGAGTGTGGGGTGTGTTGTTTGTGGAACATTTTGGCATGTTTGCAAATGTTCACGTTCATTTTTTAAAGTTCCTCTGTTGTCATAATTTCCCCATGTGTTTAATTTATGACAAGAATTCTCAGTGACCAGTTTGTAACATTAAATAAACACAAACCAAAAGATTTTACTTTTTGGTAGAGTTTTGATGCAAGTTGGATCACCAAAAGCATCTTTAGGGATGTGCTGTAACACTAGAATGTTACTTTTACTGACTTTCAAATGTTTTTGTTTGTCACGGGTGAATGGTCGGTGGTTATTTGGCTAAATCTCAAAACAAATCAGGAAGTCTGAACAGCACAGTGAATCCACAGGTACCTGGGATAATTATTGTCAAGCAAACTCTTAAAAATCAGAGAAGAACAGAGTTCAACAGGATGAAAATGTGTCGATAGAGTTAAAATGCAGTTTCTTGCTGGTCAGTCAAAAAATTTTATAAATAACTGTATTCACTTAATACTACTAGTAATAATAAGACTAATATTAGCACCAGTAATTTTAATGCCAAGTAGAAAATTAATTACAAAATAATCAATTCAAGCTTTTATTAAACAGTTAAAAAGGGGAATAAAATTACCCATTTAACTGCCTATTTTCAGTTAAGATCTTCAACTTCATTATGGTATTTTATTGTATTAGCTTTTTCTATTAACTACAAATTAATACTGTAGCAGATATCAGGGTCTATTCTTTTTCTGCATGTGTGTTTACATGCTGACGCGTTGGTGATAAAAGATGAGGACAGGTGTTTCAGATGTGTTTGGCTGCTAAAATAGAGTGTTTTTTGCCTTGTAGTCAGCTGAGCTGTTTTGCTCTGGGATTGGCAGAGTGGAGTGGGAGGAGCCTGAGCCTTTGTGTCACTGTCATGGACCCACCCACCTCTAGTTCAGTCTTTGTGCTTCAGCAGAAAGAAAAATAGGAGTGAAATGAGAGCAGAGCAGAAATAGAGACTCGGTGAGAGAGCAGCAGGTGGAATGACATAATGTGCACTGCAGCAAAAAACGCAGCAGCCCTGAAACAAAGGGTCACATGCAACAATGCTACAGACTTAAATCTGCATTGCATGCATGTTTATTTACACTCATACACTCTTGTTGATAATAATGGGATTCATTAGATTTTAGCCAGTATTGAATTCCTTCTGCTTTTAAGCCTCTCTATCGCATTTATTGAAATCTCATATGTATTTCTCTAATGCCACTGTTTGGTGTTGCTTACAGCTTCAAATGTCCCACCTTCATTTCTGTAGATACCCAGTTCAGGATGTCTATCTTGGAGCGTTTGGAGCAGATGGAACAGAGGATGGCTGAGATAACCAATCAAAATCCCAACTCAGAAGCCATGGCAACAAAGGGAGGGGGAGTGGAGGGAGGAGGAGCTACCGATCAGCAGTCTCAAGTAAGGCTGTTGAGCATCTTTCAGTGAAAGTTCCCTTTACAGCTTTAAGATGTGAAGGCGCACCATAAGAGCAGCGCGGATAAACCATGTGAAGCCAAATTCGACTGTTTAATTTATTTTTTTAAAAAGATCTCATCAGGTCTTTATAATTTAGTTTGAGTCACCAATATTTGAATATTCTGTTATTGTACTTAAAGTGAATCAAGTATTTGTCTCTGTATTTCTTTTTCACATATATGCTTTGTATGTTCTTACAAACAGGCCTAAAGATTAGATACGATATACTTTATTTATTCCAAAGTTTGCAAATTCCTTCGTTGCAGCACCATGTGAATGCACAAATAATACATGTGAGCCAAAAGCTTCTAACACTCAGTTTCAGATAGATTTTTCTCAGCTCTAGATGATGTCAAAGAGAGTGGATATCCCATGTGGTCATCTTGGAGGGCAGCTGGGACAATTCTCTTTAAATCTTCTGTTTGCAAGTGTCAACCAATTAAAGGGACAAAAAAAGTTATTTTTTCCTGACTGATAATGAGATGAATCTAAAAAAAAACAACTTACAAGACAAATTTACAAAACCTACTTAACATCACAAATACAATAATCTGGCCCCGTCCACATACAAAACTAATGCTGATCATTCTTTAGTTAGGTGCTTAAACGCACTAGTAGTTGGAAAGGCTTTTTACTGGTTTTGCTTATAGTTAGTGGCACCTTAAAATGTATTTTAAAGAGGTTTAAATCTGCGTTAACATCTGTGTTAAAGCGGCTTTAACACGTTAACGCTGACAGCCCAAATTTTTAACGTTTGCAAAAAGGTTAAACTAGTCTATTGTTTTATCTTGTAGATCTCTCCTGATCAGGGGTCATTTGAGGGTCGTGTGGTGGTGGTGTGTGAGAAGATGATGTCTCAGCCGTGCTGGGCTTCTTCTAATCAGCTCGTCCACAGTAAGAACTCGCGAGGAATGACTTTACTGCATCTGGCTGCAGCTCAGGGTTATGCAGGACTCATTCAGACACTCATTCGCTGGCGGTGAGGAACACACAATTAAAACATGCCATCTTGACAACACAGACTGGAATGGCAGTAATGTTAATGCTTGTTGTGTTTCTCCGCAGCACAAAGCATGCTGACAGTATCGACCTCGAGCTGGAAGTAGATCCTCTCAATGTAGACCACTTCTCTTGCACTCCATTGGTGAGCAATCAGTGCTTTTTTGTGCATATTGCTTTCTTTCCATTCCTCTGTGTGTGTGTGTGACAGTTGTTTTCCTTGAAACTCATAGATGTGGGCTTGTGCTCTGGGCCATACTGAGGCGGCATTGGTGCTTTACCAGTGGGATCCTAGAGCTCTAGCTATTCCTGATTCACTGGGACGCTTACCACTAAACATTGCCCGATCCCGGGGCCACACTCGATTGGCTGAGCTCTTAGAGCAACTGCAACATAGTCCTCAAACTCAGGGCCAGCCTGCGGACACTTGGATGGATAGATGGAGAGGAGAGTCACAGACCAGTGGAATGAACAACAGCCCCAGCCCTAACCCAAACTCAGGTTTGTGGTTTCTCACCAACAGGAAAAGTTTAGTTTCAGCCCCATAAATAGCGAAGTTCCAATTATCCTCTGTCTTTTATTATGGATATTCTTTACTGGTTTTGTAGAAAGTGCACAAAAAATCACTTAGTACATAACCCAAAAAATATAACTTCATAAGGCATTGTATATACACTTTAGGTTTTTGTACCATTTGTATACAGAGAGCTTTTTTCCCGAGCTAAGCTATCCCTCTGCTGACTTTATTTATATACAAACTGATTCTGGAAATTTTGTTTGAAAATCGAGCAGTAAAACATTACACATAAAAGTGTTAATGATCACCACAAGTATTTATGGTTTTAGTTGCAAGTGTTTTATTATTGTCATTGTTTTTCCACCATCTTTGTTTCCCCAGAGCTGAGGAGAACCAGGGCAGGAAGCAAGCCTGACAGCCAGAGCTGGAGCCAAACAGAACACAGACCCCACAAGGGAACCCAGGGAGAACAGGGAGGTCCACCCCCAGCCAAGAGGCTCAAACCCAACCCAGATTCACAGCAACAGCTAGCTAACTCGATCTCTGGTACCACACCCCTCAACTCCTCTCCGGGTCCTAATCCTCAACAGTCTCCCCCCAAGCCGCTACAGACTCAACCCACCAACCTCAGCTGTCAGAAGGCACCACTTGCCAGTTCCAGCCCTAGCCAGCCTCAGCTTCCTAGTGCCCCATTCTCCCACCTGCAGGCCAGGAAAGGGGGAGCTGGAGGGGGCAGCAGGTGGAGTCTGAGACAGACTCTGGGGCAGCGTAGCCTCGCCAGGAAGATTCTAGGAAAGGAGCGATTGGCTGTTCACCTGCGTCAGAGAGTGCTGTCTGACAGGGGAGAAGAAACAGAGCTTCTGACCTATCAGGATAACGCAGATGACTTGCAGGTACAGATTTGTATGTGCAGTGTTGAGCTCAATCTGTAACCAAGCATTCATGTCATGTATGAACAGAGTAGCTGATGCAAACACAAAAGTACTCAAAGTTGAAGTGGTAAATAATGTATTAATGTGCAGGAGATACCTGTAAGTATAAGATTTCAAAGTCTTTTAAGTATAGAGTGTAAGTGAGGTTTTAAAGAGCTATTCAAAAAATCACCCAAAAAAACTAGAAAATTAAGAGGAAGTAGGTTTTGTAAATTTTTAGGTAACCTTTCCTTTTCATGATTTGCAGATGGACATCACAATGCTAGCTGATCACATTGTGGAGGCTTCAACTGGCAGACTCAAGCAGGAGGTTATTGAAGCAGAAATTGAATCCGGGAAGGTTGGGATCAGCAGTGATGTCAGATTACTGTCTGGTTACCTTGGCGAGGTGGAAAGGTTAGGTTCAGATAATTGCATAAGTTATTGAATTTTTTTTAATAAACAACTATTCTAAATCTTATTATACTCTAAAAATAATATTCCTTTTCCTCAGGTTTCTAAACTCCAAACCTCAGACTCCCAGCCCCAAGCCAAACTCTCTCTCAGGGCCAGAGGATCAGCAAAGTCCTCAGGCTAAGCAAGCCCCATCCTCCCTCTCTGAGTGGACCTCCTTTCTTTGTGCAGCTATGAAGGAGGAGAGGTTGAAAACAGATTCCTCCTGTCTAACCATGACTGAGGCAGAGCAGGGAGAGCTGTATGAGACCATCAGGCATGCTCTGCACTCCCTCAGAAAACACAAGGCGAGTATAACCCTTAACACCTTTAAAATAAAGTTAAACCATACTTTGTCTCTATGCTCAGCCTACAGTGACTCAGTGTATCATCCTCAGTTGCATAATCCACATTTACATGAGCAAGCTCATTATGATTGTAAACCATTTTACATAAACAATATTTAGACAAACTCTTGTCACTTATTACCACAGGGTCCCATTCAGGAACAACGCAAAGAGATTGCAGCAGTGATTCAGCGCTGCTATAAGAGATACAAGCAGGTAAGAGCAAGGTAACATGTAGCCAAGATCAGCCCCTAACATGTTCCCCTGCAGTTCATTAATGAATAAGTGACACAGCAGTCATAGTTTTGTTCCCTTCGTAAATGTAAGCTAAATTATCAGGTGAATTTTCACTCTGATTCTCTCATATGTGGCTAAATCTGTAGTAAAAGAACAATAGATTTCAATTTACTTAAAAAAGCAAATCTTGCATGTACACACATGGAAGTAATCTGAAAGGAATTTATATAACTTAATGTTGTCATAAACTAAAAAAAAAAAATGTTCACATAATTTTGTGTATTCTTGAGATTTTTATTCACTATTATTTTGCCTTCTGATCATTATGTAATATAGACAAAAGTAAGCTCAAAGGGCTATATATATATAAACCCATATATTGCGTCTATGGGTTTTATCATGTTCAGACATGTTGCATATTGCAAAAGTATGTCTCTTCTGATCACAGTGGGTTTTACGGTGCTGTTGTTCTCTCTCCCAGTATGCACTTTATAAGAGGATGACCCTGGCAGCCATCTTGATCCAGAGTCGTTTCCGGAGTTTCCATGAACAGAGGAAATTCCAGCAGAGTCGTAGAGCAGCGGTCCTCATCCAGCAATACTACCGCTCCTACAGACACTCTCTCAGGTACATCTCACACACACGCACACACACACACACACACACACATACACAAAGGGACTAATTATCTCATGTATGATCTCTTACCCCCTTGTCTTTGCCTGCAGCAGCCTCCTGACTAAAAAACAGAACCAGGCTGCTCGCAAGATCCTGAGGTTCCTGCTCCGATGCCGCCACAGGTGAGACCTAAAACTCTTAATGCTGTTTCAAACACAAGTGCGCGCACATCCAAAGACACGTGCTTGACGCTTAACAAACCCACTGCCACACATACACACAGTACACTATTGCTAATAGTTGGTGTTGTTTTACTGTTCACGTGAAGCCCCTTGATGGACCATAGGCCTCTGAAGTGGGTGAGTCTTCTCTTGCTCTCTTCTCTGACTCCCTCTCTCCTGGTGGCTGATGCCTGTTTGCATGTCAGCAGAGGGAGGGGGAGAGGAGATCCTGGATTATCATCCTTCCATCTCACTCTCTCTCTCTCTTCTTCCCTCCCTATCACCTTGTCTCTCTCTCTCTCTTTCTCTCTCTCTCTGCCAAATGATGTCAGGACTTGTGCATGACTGACATAGATAGAGGAGCGATCCCTGCATATGGTCTTCCTAGGGGCATGTTCTGACTGTAATTGCAAGGGGATTTTAAGTGTATTGCTTGGCCTGCAAGTCTTATTTTTTGTGCCTTGATGGGTGGGGAGGATATCAGAAGGGAGAATGTTTGTGTCTGTTGGGAGAAATTGCTGGGAATTTGCTGAATAACACGCAGGCTTTGGATATGAAAATGAAAAAAGACATGCATTTGCACACACACACAAATCTGCGACTCTAAGACTAATGTGTGTTTGCTCTTCTTCAGGGTCAGAGAGCAGAGAAAGGCCAGGGGTCCTGAGAGCCCACCGCCAGGCCCCGCACAGAGCCCCCTCAGCCTGTGAGCAATCTATGTCCCCCTCCCATCTCCTCCCTTTTCTGTCTCTTCTCTCTTGCCCTCTCTAAACTCCCTTCCCTTTCCTGACCCCTTTCCCTTGCTTTTTTCTTTCCTCCTTTCCCCTCTTCTTTCAAGATGAAAAAAAAACAAACAAAAAACTTTTTCCCAGACAGACTGAGGACAGGATAGGTGTCCATCATGGCAGCTCAGACAGACAGACTGCTGGGCAGAGCCAAGGGACCTGGCTCTGCCCACAGCACTGATCCTCCTCCCCAGTTTTACTGGGAGGCCATCACATTAACCTCATGGCATTCTTTGCACTCTTCATGGGTACGTTTCTTTGCAAGAGCAAGTCGACGAGTCAAACCAGAGAAAACGAGGAAGCGCCCGATGACGGCACACCGCTGTTCACGGCGGCGGCCAGATGCAGCGAAAGGCTCCCGTGATGAACAGCTCGCTCGAGAGAAAGGCTACATTGACATGCAGAAAACACACAAAACCTGCTGCGTTTTGTGTCCGAACAAAAATCCATGAAAGAATAAGAAAAACATAAACCAAAAAACTCACTTATGTGTTGCATTTGCATGCAAGGTTTTTCGCTTATTCCTCCTCTCCATCAGTCCCGAAGAGCTACAGTCACAAATCATTCTGCTGATTTAGTAAACCACAGTATCACCAACCACTCTGACTCGCAGGCGTGCAAACCTACTACTCAGTCACCCAATCAAAAAGGGGAGGAACTGCACTTGAATGTAAGAGGGGCATTGTTAGATAAAGGGATGGGGTCTGAATAACGATGTCTTAATTTGTTACATGGACTTTGTATGGAGTCGTTCTCAGAGGCGGCATTTTGCCCGCCCGATGTGGTGTGTCCGTGTTTGTTCAATTCAATGCATGTGTTTGAGCTACGAGCTCCTGCATGCTTGCCAAAACTGCTTTAGTGTTGTTTCTTTTGTATTTCTGTGTAATTGTGTCTCACTTATGTCCTCATCAACTTATCCTTGCCCTGTGTAATGTGAACTGTGTAAGGACAACTTACTTATTTTGGGTGCTTTTGTTTTGTTTTGTTTTTAAAGGAAAAAAAATACTTTATTTATTTAAGGGTCTGATTATTTATTTAATTGGCTCAAGAGTGGTTTTAGCTCGAGGCTGGTTTTTTCCCCCCATGTGATGAAATGCGACATGTTCCAATGGTTAAATGTCTCTGTTAGTTTGTTCTTTGCGTGAACCTCTAAATCCTATCTGTGGTTTTGAGGAGAGAGTCACATACCATTGCCTTGACTTCTTCTTGAGTCTGAGAGGTCTCTATGCTTGCTCTGTACAGGACATGGGTCCTATACCTGCCCCTATACAGGGCACTGGTCCCCATATTAGCCCATATGGGCAATTAAATCCATATTTTGGACTATTGCATATTCCTGTATATAAACTGACGAGGTAAGGGGATATGAGGACCCTGAAACTTTTTCATAAGAGGACTGTATTTAAGATTATAAATTATTTTACTCCCATAATGAGAACTTAAGACAGAGACCTGGGTACACAGGATGGCTGTATTGCTTGTAAATAATGTAGATAATACAAACGGATTAACGTGCATGAGATTTAAGACAAAGAAACAGCAAAAAGAACATGTTAGTGGCTATGGACTGTGAGAGGATTTTAACTGCTTCACTTTAAGAGTATCCAGTTATAAGTGTTACTGAAAAGAACATTTTGTTAAAAAGCATGCAACTTGAAAACTCTAATGTTAGAATTATAAGTGGGAAAAACAAAGTTAGCTGAAACACTGATCTTTCAGACAAAACATTTACACTTTGTGCTTTTCGTTTCTTGGCTAGCAAAAATTAAACTCCTTTTTGCCAGTAGTGCCAATTATTATGAATGCTATTTTGCCTAACAGTATGTTATGTTGGCGAAACCAATGCCCAAAAGATATCGGTAAGATCTACCGAGGCAACACGCAGACAATAAACCGCAGAAGAGATGTAGTGCCAGCGCAGCCGTAGACCTCCAACAAGTTCTGAAGCTTGCCCAATGCAGGCGTATAGGTGACGATGAAAGTGGGGAAATGATGCCAATGGCGATGATGATCGTTTAAATGTGAATGCAGTGACTGATGATCCAGACAAAAAGGAAAAAAAAGGGAAGAGGGCGCTACATTCTTCACAATGTGGTTGTGCTTCAGCAACATACTAGCTTTTATTAAGACCATTTATCACACCTACAGCGGATCCAACCTGGCCTCCAGTCTAAGCTTTCCATCCTCAAACAGAATGTGTCCTTCCCCGCTTTGTTTTGACATATCATTTGACTTCTTTTCTTTTCTCCTCATTGTCACTGCCATAATTATACTACATGTACTTTAGACTTATGGAAAGCTCTGTTTAGAAAGTGCCTGCTCAATAACAGAAAAGTGCAAAATAATATCAGGAAGTATCTTATTGTGTGTCCTCTGAAAGGTTTCCAGTTAACCTGTTTGTTTTTTCCTAAATTGTGTGTTTTCAAATGAATCTGACAGTGTTAAACTTGATCTGAGTCTAAGCTGGAAGCTGTAATTGGGTATGTGGTGTGAATGAATGCTCGTGGCCTGATTGACGCTGTGTGTCGCTTGCTCGAAACGAATAATTACACTGTTGCCGTTAAGTCCTACTTTTTTGTGTGCGTTTGCCAGTAATTAGAAGGATGAAAACTGCTGAATTCAGCCTCTGTGTACTAAAGTATGAAAGGCACAGTCACGAGTCTGTTCGCCCTCCAAGAGGAAGCTGTTTTCTTTCACTTTGTCTGTTTTTTTTCCCCTACAAAGAAAAATATTTTACAAAATTTAAACAAAATCAGAACTGGGGGGTTTTTTTCTCCTGGAGGACAAAAATATCTTTCACACACACTTCCTTTCTTTGTCTTTCTCCCTGTCTCGCAAGGATGTACATAGACACATAAACGCAAATGTACACACAAGAGCAAAAATAAAATGGCCACACCCTTTCTCTCTGTGCTTATGTCTTCGGGAACAATGAAATCTCTCCCTTAGATTTTTACTCAGGGTTGAAGAACAGGGAGATGGTATGTGGAGTGCAATGACTGCTGGCACAGAGTTGTAACACTGCAGGTGACAGGTTGTGTACATTTGGGGGTGTATGTGTACATATTTGAATGTGTCGGGGATATTTCATCCAATTGTATCCACACTCTTTCTAATAGTCAAAAAGCAGCAAATGTGATCTGTTTGCCTTATCTGAGAAGAGAGTGAAAAACACGCTTAAATATGAATTCAATTCAAAGCAAGTAATAGGGTAGAAAAAAATATGCACTTGCTGTAGTCTTAAACGCACAAGATCCCTAATCCTTAATATAAGAAATTCATAAGTGATACAATAAATAGGTAATGCCCCTCAACACCTAAAAAAAAAAGGTAAAAGAGATAGCAGATTGAGAGATTAACAGCTGGAAGATATCGATTGTGTTCCATATGTTTTCTGAGGTTTCATCATACTGAGAGACAGCCATGGTTAGGACAGTGCTGTTAGGAGCATTCATACGGGATCATATGAATAACTTCTTAAACTGCCCTTCCTCTCACATCAGCACAACTAAAGGACACTGCTTTGAACTCTTTTATATAACGGACACACAGGAACATACGCACATACACAACAACTTCTAAATGCTCAAGCTTACAGACAACACGCACACGCAAAACTGAACACACAGATTGCAGAAAATCCATCGATATGCTCGCATTTTTGGAGAGGATGGTGACTGTAAAAAGATTATGTAGAGTAGAAGAAGTAAAAAAAATAAAGAATAAATACATAAATAAAAATAAGAAATGCTGCCATAGTAAACAGCTGGTTAACATGTGCAGAGATGGCCTCTGTTCTCTTAAGTGCGCCTAGAAATGAATGGTATATAACCTTTCAGGCCTTGTTTTGAGAGGGCGTGGCCAAACACCACATTGCATGCTAGAATGGTAGACCCTCATAGATAATCTATGGCTAGACCTCTCCTTGCTCCTTGCCTTCCTCTTCTTTCACCCCCATCCCCCCGGGCCTCCCCGCTCCTCTCCTGCTCTCATCTCCTGCTGCTCCTGGTGTATTCCCACCTTGCCTGCTGTTGTGTTCTCCATGCCTATCTCAGTCTCTCATTTCTTTTAATTTTGTAGCCTAGTTTTTAACTTCTTTTGTTTTACGAACATGCATGCACAAGCATCACGAAATTGTTGATGTTTTAAAAAGAATATTTTGTTGCTGAGGCCATGCAAAGTGTTTTGAATATTGCCCTTATATGTGGAAAATGTCTTCTGAATGCTTTACATAATTTCTGCTGTAAAATGATATCAGAATAAAAAGAAAATTTGCACTTTAACACATTTCCTGGCTCATATTTATCCCTCACTGGGTCCTTAATGATAAACTTGCAGTTCGAGATGCTCTAATAGGGATGTCAAACCCTTTTACACTGTGAGTGAAATACAGCAGGCCAGACCGGTGAAACTCTCCTTCATCTTCTACGAGTCTAAATAGGTTTACCTGCACACTTGATCTGTGGGATAAGTATTAGAAAAAGAACTTATTTTAACATTTCAGCTCTTTGCTTTAAAAACAAATTGATTAAAAAACAGAGTTTTTGTTCATTTACAGAATATGTTCTATATTTTTTTAAATTACTGTGTACCTATTATAAAAAAACAAACATATAAACAAAAATAGACATTTATACAGTTTATAGTTTCTGTCATTTAATTATCTGTTACTTTGGTCTAACATGAATGGGCTGAAATCCTCATCAGTAGGAAAAGCTGTAAAACTTGTGAAAATACAGTTAAAAGTTAACTTTTATTCCTTCTTTCACATTTTAACACAGATAGTTATTTCTCTTATTGTGTGCTAGAACTGATGTCAGATGAAACTGCATGCATGAAACTGTATCTGACCTGGTCATGCTGAGTTTGGAAATGTTTGGAAATTTAAGAGCATTTTTGGATCGGTGTCATCATCAGTAAAAAAAAAAAAAAAAAAGAAAAAAAAAAAAAGAAATTAAAAAGAAAGCATAACGCCTCTCTTTCCTGAAAGACGGGAGAACTGTGGCATTTCACGGGGAGTGGTTAGATGCATCAGCAGGGATGATGAAACAGAGAACCGGGCTGTGGTCGACTCCTTGGTGGTGCGAGCAGAATCATCTGCAGCTCAACGTGGCAAAGACCAAAGAATTGATCGTGGACTTCAGGAAGACCAGGAAACACTTGTTTCAATCCAGGGGGTCAATGTTGACATTGTGGATTACTATAAATACCTCAGAGTATACACTGACAATAAACTGGACTGGGCTAAAAACACCACAGCAATTTACAGGAAGGGCCAGAGTCGTCTCTATTTTTTGAGGCGACTGAGGTCCTTCAACATCTGCCGGACAATGCTCAGGATTTTCTACGAGTCTGTTGTGGCCAGTGCAATCCTCTACGCCGTCGCATGCTGGGGGAGCAGGCTGAGGGTCGCAGATGCCAACAGACTCAATAAACTGATCCATAAGGCCAGTAATGTTGTGGGGATGGAGCTGGACTCCCTTAAGGTGGTGTTGGAGAGGCGGATGTTGTCCAAGATAAAGACAGTGTTGGATAATACCTCCCGCCCACTCCATGACATGCTGGTCAGTCACAGGAGCATGGTCAGTGAGAGACTGAGATTACCCATAATGCACCACTGAACGACACAGGAAATCATTCCTGCCTGTGGCCATCTCTCTGTACAACGCATCCACTTAACACACTGTTTACTGATACACCCATTTTGCACATGTTCTTCTCTTATTCTGCTATTTATTAAGAAGTTGACTTTTTATAT
>VUQR01000269.1:0-12505 GCA_015108515.1 Hemichromis elongatus | reverse complement strand
TAGCTAGTGCGCTTGCAGACATGCACATAGCAAGTGGCAAACAAGTGCTAAGCAGTAGTTCTTGGATGCACTGGCTAGGTTTTTTTTTTTTTTTTTTTTTTTTTTTTGTTTTTTTTTTTTTTTTATTTTTTTTTTTTTTTACTTTATTTTTTGTGTTATTTTTAATTAATTATTTTTTTTTTTTTACTTTTTATGGCATGAATGAGCTTCCATATATTTCTACCAACTACTGCCACCTGGTTTAACAAAAAAAAATCTAATTTGTGCGGGCACTCTCTGCACACAGGCCTCATCCTTCCACCAATAGGGAAATTGAAAAATATTATTATCTTTATTTAGCTTTGAAAAAATACAGATAAATATATATGTTTACATATATTATATATATTTATTTAAAGATACGTCTGTAAATGCTAATTGTAGCGCTAAAGCATGCCGAGCAACAGAGTTAGAGCTTTTCATTTCAGACATAATTTGATTTCGACTGGTAAAAGTTGCGGTTATGAGGCGCAGTGCTCCAACGCGTGGGATTATTTTTGCATGCAGGCTGACAGCGGAGGCTCATCGTGGTGGGATGGGCTGTGAGCTGTTCAAGATGGCGGCGCCCTGTGGAGTGCAGCTACTCTAACAGGTAAACAGGTCCGATTTTTTTTTTTTAGATCTCGTCTTTTTTTCTCACTATGAATTTCAACGCACGCGTTACGTTTCGATGAAAGCGAGTAGTTTTGCTTGTTTCTCGGCTGGTTGAATGCGGCTGACAGAGTGAATTCTCCGCCGAGTGTGGGTCGCTGCTCCCAGCTAACGTTAGCTCTCAGCGGTGGGACTGACTTGTTTTTGGGGAGACCTGTGATGGGTAGATGTTCACGCTTTAAGCGTGTCGTTCTTGTTTTATCTGGCTTTTGTTGTTTATTTTTAAAAAGCAGTGCTCAGTTTGCTAGAGAGGGGACGCCTGCATAGTTTTATAATCGGATAAAGTCAACCCAACCCTGCCCATTGTTCTCTGCGAGTTGTTTACGACAAGCAGCAGCCTCTGGTCAGTCCACATACAGCGGGGAGCTCTGCTGTTTTTCAGCCCAAGATCTCGGCCTATCTGGGCTTTGCACGGCTCTCCTCATCCGTGTCACTATTTATCCAGTCCTCACGGCCTTTGTTTATTTGTATTTGCTTTTTCACCCTTCGCTATTCATCACTGTGACGGATCTGCTGCTTCTTTCTGCAGCGTCTCATTTACAGTTTCCCCAAATTCACCTCAGCAGCTTTTTCCTATTGTAACGCCAGTCATTAATATCCTGTTGTTTTTCGCTGGCTTGTCAACGCCCCAGCTTTTCCCATCACTCCAGAGACGAAATGGGTCACTAGTTTCACACTTTGACCCCCTCGAGCTCTCATTTCTGCCTGTCACTTTGCCTAAGCTGTTAAAATTCCAGCACTGGTAGCTGGGCCTTTGCATTACATATAAACACTAACCTAACACATCCCCCGAAGAGACAAATGTTTATATGTGACACTTTACCTTTTTAGAATCCATTCATGTTTATTCATCTGTGTCATTTATTTTCATTTCTAAGCCACCTTAACACCGTGTTCAGAAAAAATGGGCTCAGACTGGTTTCACAGGAGTGTTTAAACCTTTTCACACGAATTGTATACCATGTGTGATTTAACCTGCATTCTCTCTGTGCATGCTCGCAGTCTTGACATAAATGTGTGAAGACATAAGCTTCGTGTCTCTCCAGAAATGGCAGCGTCCCAAGTTGAACCGGTCCTCTGTAGGTATTTGGTTTTAATATAAGTTCTCAAAGATTTAGGAGCAACACGAAAATGACAACTACTGTGCTGAGCCTCTGACAGCTGGTCAGACTGCTACCAACATATGCTCATTATTTCCCAGGCAATATAAAACCAATCCCTTCCCATGCATGCAGCTGATCTGAGATTTTCAGGTCAGCTGCATGCATGGGATGGGAAAAAATATATAGATGTAACTAAATTCTGTAACACTTATCGGCGGGTTTGCAGAATTTCCTGGTTTGGTTATCTATGCAGTATTTTAATTTAATTTAATTTTCTTTATTTATTTGCAAAGAACATACATCATTATAAAAAGAGAATACTGTGCAGCAACACTCAAGGGTTAGGCATCAAGGCTGCCCTCTGCCATGGTGAGTAAAGGTCTGAGCTGTTTCCAGGGAATACTGACTCGTTTCGGATTAATCCAGTTTACCACAAGCTCCCAGCCACCAGCATGGCCTCACGCTGCCTGTTTGGATTTTTGGTTCTGGGAATTTTGAAACGATAGCCACCCACTCATAACTGTTTAGAGTTTGTTTTCAAGTGTTTGAGGTGTTTTCTTTTTCGGGATTTTGTTGTGAAGGAAAGAAATTAAAATTTTCATTAGTTACAAACGACTCAAGACTCTACCCTGAAACGTCCAGCTCAGCCAAGAGGACATTTGACAGCGTTACAAAGTCTGTGTGATATCCATTGGTGCTGGTAATTGTCTGGTGAATTTACAGCGAGCAAGTGGGTGTCATGTGTTCTGCCTCACATGTGCACTACCCAGACGGCACCCCTCACCTACCCCAACACAGCATATTAGTAAGCGTAGCTTCAGCTTCTGAAGAAAGGACAACGTTGTACAACATCCAGACCTCATTCTTACAACAAGTCTGAATTAATTATATACCTGTGTGTGTGTGTGTGTGTGTGTGCGCTATATAAATACCTCTTATCAGTTCATTCAGTTTGATATTTACATGTGGAGACCTGCTGCTTTTCTATTTTTTTTTCTACCATTATTTATTTAATCAATTAGTGCAACACAAAATTTATTACATTTATAGTAATTAAACATTTTCTTAACCATAACACTGTTTTCTCATTCAACACCACTCTTGTAAATTGTGACGATTTTGCTGTTTTTTGGATTTTTTTTTTCATTTATATACCGGTATTTTAAAAAATATCAGATGGTGAGAAAATGATAATGATAGATGGACAGCGATTTAAAAGCTCGTGTAGTATTTGTTTATTAAACGAAAGAAGCAATTTTAGCTCTGGGAAGATTTGATGGGCATTTTTTGTTGATTGTCCAACCATTGGATAGCTCAGGAAAAGGTTAGTTGTATCTTTGCTCAGTCTGGTAAACCTCTGCAAACTGTCTGATTTAAAACAAACAAACACTGTCATCATAAAGAAGGCCATTTTTAAATATTCACGCAGGAGAATAGAAGGCCACTGCTAACAGCTCGCGCTCAGCCAAATGTAATTTTCAGTGCGTACATGGAAGTGCTCGGGCTGCATAAAGCTTCTTTGTGTGCTCCTGAGCATTCCCAAGCTGCCTGAGATCACACTGAGGCTAACTCTTGTTTACACCGCTGACCTGTCCAAGCAAGACTCTCTTTATTTCCACACCCCAACTCTCAGCCCCCGTGAGTCAGCAGTTAATTAGTTTAAAAAAAAAAGAAAAAAAGAACAGAAAACTGGGCTGTGACTCGTCCTGCGAGTGAACAAACGGGAACACGTGCGAATGTTTGTCGTCCCACTTTTAATTTGTTGTGAATAGGAGCGTCCTGGAGCTGCTAGTGTTGTCACGTTTCCATCCAGAGGGGCAGTGACACATGACTTCAGTTGAAATACACTGGATATGAATTCATTTATCTTCTCCAGATAATCTCCTGTTATCTTGGTCTTGGTAGCATGTGACTCCGTGTTGAAAGATTCAATATTTTTGCACTAATAGTTTACACCCTGTGAGCTACCAAAAACAAACCGGAGTCTCATCATTTGCTAACTTGTTAGGGGTTGTGGTTTAAGAGCTTAAGTTAGATCTCTGGTGCTGAGTCATTACTCCTTTTGGGGAAGAAGCTGCTGGGTGCAGACACCCTGATGCTAATGGCCTGCCTATCAGGATTATTAATGCCCGTTTCTCAGATGGAGATTTGCGAGGATTCCCTGGCCTCCTTTACTCCAAACAGCTTACTCAGCGTCTAGCCTAAACGCATTACAGACAACATAAACAGACTTATCCCCTAAAATGGTAAACACATTAGGCCCAGTTTTATTTATGATTTTTTTTTTTTCCAAAGCGCATACTTGTGTATTCTCTATATAATGTGCTTCATGAATGAACTTCTCGTTTAAAGGAAGGAACTGAAAGGATTCTCATGTCTTCTCGGGGTCAGATTAGCAGCAGGTCACATAGTTGGATCCATCCACACTGCCTAATCCGCTCCAAGTCCGTTCTCTGACCTTTTCTTTATTTGTCCCGCAGTATGTTTGACAAGCGAGGAGGTTTATGTGTGTTTGTGTCCATAAAGCTGCGTGTGGTTCAGGACTTTGATGGTTATAGCCCGGTGAGCTTGTGCTTCCCTGAGGAAAAGATTCACAGTGTATAGGCTTGTTCCACATTTTTGCCTTGTCACTGTAAGAAAAGCACGGCTGTAAACAACATTATGAATTGGCTCCATTGCCAAACTGTCACAACTTCCTTGGACGTTTGATTAATGGTAAAAACTCTGCGTTCTATGCTGTGACAAAGTCAAAATGTCTGCAGGGGAAAACGGTCGGTTTGTTTAACGTAATTGAAAAATAACGTTAACTCTGTCATTTCTTTGAGCATTCAGCCACATGTGATCATCGTATATGCGTTTGGTTTGTTTGTGTATCATTTTTTTGCAGTTTTAAACTGTTACCAAGTTATTGCTGTAATTGAAGCTTTAGTGAGTGCAAGTTTTCAAAATGTTATCACACTGTTAAGTCAGCCTCATTAATCTCTTCAGATGTCTTTACAACGGGGATCTCTTATACTGACTTACAGCTCCATGATTTTATTCTTAGACCCATGATACATATACTGGCTTTGGTGCCACCACTCAGCCTTCATACTCATTACCTGCCAGTGTATTCTTGCCTTTGTGACCCTTATAAATGGTGGCTCCAGGTGTTAAACCTGGGGGTGAACTCTGGCAAGCAGGTTGGGGTTTACTGGCTTTATGTGCAGAGAGACTCCGATGATAAGACAGGATATTCTGTAGAAAACCTCAACAATTTCTCTGTTTCTTCTTTCTTTTTCTTTTGCGAGTGCTGATACGGGGATTCTTTAGTTGTTTAGAAGAAGACTGTAATGAGTCCAGCATGCCTCAGGCTTGGGTATAAATGGTAACTGGTCTGTGTTGACGTCACAGTTTGCGCACGCTCTGAGCAATGCGTCAAACGTAACCGCGGTTTTACATTCTTTCCCTTTAGGGACACCCTTCCTTTTAGCCATCTTCTTTCTAACTGGCTGCTATTGTGTGAACACATTGACACAACGACAACTCCAGAAGGAGATATAAGGCTGGTGAATGTTCCAGCATCCTCACTAGTTTGTTGGGTACTGGGCAGGCTTCGTAAAGTGACTTTTTCCCGCTGAGGGGAACTTTAGACTAATTTGGCCTCATTTGTGGGACGGTACTGAGAGACTTCAGGGCCACTGCATGTCTTTACAGCAGAGACATTGGATTCATTGCTTACAGCTTGAAATGACCTGGAAATATGGCGGCATTGTCTGTCATTCACATCTCCCTCACCTGATTGGATACCACCACAAGGCCATTATCTCAGTCAAACCAAAGCACTCGTCTCTGAGTGGGTATCACAAAAGAGAAGTCCACTCATTCAGGGTGAACTTCTCCTCCCCCCCCAGTTAAGAGAATTCCCTTTAGTGCAAACCCTGTTTCCCATTACACAGTTGATATTGTCACGCAAGCAGTAATCCTGGATCAGAGCTAATTCTTGGAAATCTTTTTCATTTGATCTTGGTGTATTGTAGAGGTGCCTGGAGACTGTATTGGTGGGTGGGCCCCAGGAGTCCTCCAGGCAAGCGGGGACGGACGCCGTGACAGAGACGCTGCCTCCACGTCCAGCACTGCCACCGCCATGGCCAGGGAGCAGCCAAATGTGGGGGACCTCCTCCCACTCTTGGAAACCTCTGACCTCCACCAGCTAGAAGAGATCAGAGGGCTTATCAATGAGCAGCTCAGCACTGGTAGGCACTTGGCTTGTTATGTGTCAGCACGGTTTACTTTGGGCACAGCTTTCTTTCTGTGTGTGTGTGTGTGATGTCACCAGAGCCTAACAGAATAAATAACTAATAATATGCGTACTTTGTGAGATCAAAATGATTAAGCAGTATTCCTTTGCTTCTTCAGTGGGTTTTCCATTCAGTTAACAAACTCAGATCCACTCTATGAAGTTGCACCTAGCAGTGCTAGTCCTTGTCCTGCTCTGCAGCCACGCAGCTGTCAGCACCAGTCACAGTCATTGCATGCTATGTTGACTCAGTGTGTAATTCGCAACATAGATTTCCCGCTGAAGGAAAAATTGGCCATTAGACCAGAATATAGACTTCCATTGCTAGCTGTGGTCCAAAAAAGTGGAGGTTGAGTTTGTGAGGCAGCTAAAGGATATCTAACCATGCCAAAAGTAACCTAATCAACCTGTTTGTAAGGAAGTAGGAGACAGGAAGCTAGCTGCTTAGCAGTGATTGTCTGCTTCTTGAGCAGTTGCATCATCTTTTCAGACGGATAAATTAATACATCACAAAATATACTTGGTATCAATGGCCCATGAAAGTAAAATCTGCGTGTGGGGGGGAAACCACTGAACTTGGATAACCTTGGCCGTTCTGTGCAGATTGCATCTCATTCTTTTAATAATGCCTGCTTTATCGTCAGGTTTAACTTACTTCACTGCATACTTATTCAAAATCTCCTTCCTGTTTTCCTTGAAGAACGTGGGTCCATGCTGCTAAACACGCTGGTGGACTACTATTTGGAAACCAACTCCGCCCAGGCAGTGCATATCCTGTCATCTGTCAGAGAGCCACATGATAAGGTGAGGTGGAGTTTGTTTGTTGTATCGCGCCAGTGACGTGGTGCTTTATAGGGTAGAAAAAGAAAACCAACAGAACAAAAAGCACTGCTTATAGAAACATTAGACTCTATATATTGATTGATCATTATGGTCCCATATAAAGTTACAGCTTATACTGTCACAGATTAGTTTCAACATGCTTTAAAAAGAAGGATAACTGCCTGTGCTGAATACTGATTGTGTTTGCTACCCTGACCCCGATGTCCTTCTGTCACAGCACCTTCTAGATAAGATGAATGACTGTATGACCAAACAGGCCTGCCGGCTGCCCACCCTCACTCTGCTCGGCCACGTAGTCCGCAAGCAGCCGTCCTGGATCCACAAGATTGCTCGATACCCTCTGCTACTCTCACTGCTCAAATGCCTAAAGGTAATGACCCAGATACGACTCGATGAGCAACGAAATCTTCTTGTCAAGGCACCGAGCGGCGTGTGGATGGATGCGGATCAGAAGTTTTTCATAAAGCAGATTGTTTCATTTTCTGCTGCAGTTACTTACATGGATTTTGTTCATATACTCACACCTTTGAGCTTTTAATAGCAAGTGTTTAAATGTTTGCTGTTTGCATTAAAAATCATAGAAACACAGTTCTGCTGTGCACAAAACTGAGCACAACATCACCTACAGAGTAGAGGCTAAGAATTCAGTGTGTATTATACTACAACATCCCCGTCCCCCAAGCCTCACAAAATCAGCCTTAGCTCTACTAGAGCTTGTCATTAAATGATATGCTAATATGCGAAGATGGTGAATGTAGTACACTTTTTGATTGTCCTGTCTTTCTTCGCCCTAAACCTAAATACTTTCACCTTGATATCATGGCAGACGGATACAGATGTAGTTGTGCTTATCACTGGAGTGCTGGTGCTGATCACTCTGCTGCCAATGATCCCTCAAGCTGGAAAACAACACCTGTGGGAGTATTTTGACATCTTTGGCCGTTTGGCATCATGGAACCTGAAAAATCCAGGTAGGAACTTCCTGTCGTGTCTCAAAACCATGATGGTGAAACATGTGTTTAAAGGCACCGAGCAAGCTTACGTTTTTGTCTCTCTAACCCTTTTCCCCCACTTGAAGGCCATGTTTCAGAGGTTTATCTAATCCACCTACACGCCAGCGTCTACTCCCTCTTCCACCGTCTCTATGGCATGTACCCTTGCAACTTTGTGTCCTACCTGCGCTCCCATTACAGCATGAAGGAGAACATGGAAACCTTTGAGGAAGTAGTTAAGGTGAGCGTGTTCCTTCAGACGCAGTGGTTTGTTGCTCTTCGTTAGAGTTGGTAGCAAAATGATGATGGATGTTAAATTTGTGTCCAACCTTCAGCCGATGCTTGAACACGTTCGTATTCATCCAGAATTGGTGACGGGAACCAAAGATCATGAGCTTGACCCCACCAGGTAAGACGCATTTTATTTTATTCCTTTATTTTTGTGTATTTGCAGCCGGACTTTGCCTAACAGTGCTCTGCTTATCTGTAGGTGGAAAAAGTATGAAATCCATGATATCGTCATTGAATGTGCCAAAGTGTCTCTTGACCCCAAGGAGGCTTCCTGCGAGGAGGGCTATGCCACCATGCCTGAGAACTTTTACCCCCAAATCCACCTGCGACCACAGGACTGCACTTCCAGCCCCTACCCAGACCTCCACAGCAGCTATGGTCAGTTGTGCATATGAAACCATACGGATACCAATAAGAATAATAATACTTTATTTTTCTCCAAAGGAAAAGGATACGGTATAGACATTGCATCTAGCATTTTTGCATCTGCATCATGAACCATAGCTCAGGTTAGAATGTAGTAGAGATTTTTAGCATGCGTGTCATAAAATAAACTGATTAAACTGTTAATCGTTCGAAGCAATACTGGAAAAAATGCACTTTAAAGATCAAATAAAAGCATTACTTTGAGCAGTTTTTAAAGAACAGCAGAACAGTGGCGTCCTAGGAGCAGACTGAAAGTTGCTGGCTGGATCCATTAGTGGCTTGTTCATAACATTTATCTTCTTGACAACAGGAAGCACTTCTTCAACCCCATTTTCAACTCCACGGCAGCCTCTACCCCCACCCCTGTCCTTGCCCCCCTTCTCAGGGACACAATCTTCGTACCGCAGCCCACAGACCTCCAGACGGCAGGTAAGATCATCCATAATTCGATCAAAATCTGTCATAGTGGTCGGTTCAGGACAGTGGGTTTGTCAGTAATTGATGATCAGAGCGTAGAACCAGAGCACATTGTTGTTAGGCTTCTGCTTGCTGCTGGCTGTTGTACACAGGGTCATGTTTACACCCCATATAGCACCTGTTAGACAGAGTTAAGTGATTGTTTGTCCAGAAAAGCCCTACGAATGGGTTCAAAAAGAGCAATGAGTGTCCTCCGTGTTTTTGAAAAATGCAGAGAAAAAGGTGTTTTTGAGTCCCTAAAAGGCAGGTAGAGTCAAGTTCATGCCCCTATGCTTGTCCTGCCACCACTCCACGAGGACTGTAAGGGGCTTGTTGCCTTGAAGATGGCGTGTCTCCCTTTTTATTATCGGGCCAGCTGCATAAGGGAGGGGTCGGGGTGTTTTTCTGCCCCCTGGGGTCTGTCTGAGAATTTTTCTGTCCCACAACTGTGGCAGACGGATAATCTGGAAAACACGTGAGAGCCACTATTTTATAGTTCCACCTTTTCCACGGCCACTATTCAATGATTTCTAGATCATTCAAGCTACCATCTGACAGTAAATTAATTCTTACATTGCATTGGCATAATAAGAAACCCTGACAAATAAGGATATGTTTTAAATTCTAATAATAATAATAAATATCCTCTAATCTTTGAGAAGGTTTCCAGGCAGATGGGCATGAAATGGTCCTGCAAAATGAAGATAGTCAAGCATCTTCCATAAGTGCAATTTTATATTCCCCTCAATTAATGTTGCGCTGCTAATCTTTTATAAAGCTGATTGTGATGCATAGGCCTGTGTCCCTCTCTGCATGGGTGATGAAACACACCAGGAATTTCCTACTTCATAGCCTATAACAGGAGGGCACCAAATCACTATAAATATCAGCGAATGATCTAATAATTTTGTTCACTAAGCTATAACAGTATATCATCTATCGAGCAGTGTATTTCCTACATTTTATTACATTACAGTAATAATGACTCTCTTCTTTGCAGAACTCCTGTGAAATGAATTCCTCCTGTGGTGGGAAAGACCCTCTGTGGAGCCCCTCCTCACTGTGTGGCATGACTACACCCCCTTCCTCAAGGGGCATGTCGCCCAACTTGGAGCTCTCCCACAGTGCCTCACATCTTCCCACTCGCTTCCACTGCACATCAGGTACAGGCTGCATCGTGCCGCACGTACCGTGCCGTTTTCTGCCGTGACGTCCTGTCGTGTCTTTTCTGGTGACCGCTGATTGTTTTTGGTCCGAGCAGGAGGAAAAGGAACGCCTGCCTCCAGCACTCCAGCCACTTCTTCCCCGCCTCCCACCTTATCGGATGACTTTCCCATAATCTCCTTACCAGCCAACACAGTCCAGTCCAGTCCCCCGAGAAAAGTATGCTCTCTCAATGCCATCCTGAAAATGTTCATAAGATGCAGATTTTAGAAATCCTGCCAATCACTGCACGATAGAGTTACAAAAAGTCAAAAATAATGACTAAAATGCTGAACAATGCGATGTGCCTTACATGAAAACGGCAAGAGGCAATATGATTTGTGTAAATATGTTTAATGAGGAAAAGTAATAGTCTCTAATGAGACTGTTAACTGTGTGTGACTTTCCAGGATCGGAGACATGGGGAAGGCTCCAAGCCCACACTGGTGAGACAAGACCCAGTAAAAGATCCTGAGAAGAGTTCAGAAGTGGCTACAAGCAAAGGTTAGGCGTGATGTGTGTCATTGATGCCATTTATTATCATTCATTTTACTGTAGTCTTCACAGGCCGTCACTTTTTGGATTCGATCCAGAATGATCCAATAGAAAACGAGTCCGACTGAAACGAGAACTCCAGATGGAGCAGTTAACTGACAGCTGTAATGTGAGCTGATGGTCCACTCCTGTGGGCACGATTCCTGGCTGGGTTTGTGTTAAAATCATCGAATGCTGAATATTTTACAACAGCATAAACATTTTTAATCTCAGTGAGCTGCACACGCAGTCATGTATGTGATTCCTGCTTCACTGTTTACAGATGTTTAATAGTTACTTTTACCCTAAAGTTGAGAAATTATTTCTTTCTTTTTTTTTTTCATTTCATTTTTTGATACCATATGCAAACATGTGGTGTGTTTTTCATTATCAGATGCAGGGGCTGCAGAGAACATCTCCATGACACTGACAGAGCTTTCAGTTTTCATGAAGAAACAGGAGATGGAGCTTCAGCTGAGGACAGAGAAAGAAAAGGAGAAGGAAGAGGGTGAGTTTCTTCTAGAAACACATTTATATACATGGTCAGCAAATTTAAGCCGCTACTCTACTCTTAAAAAATATTTATTTTGAGGTTAACAAAAAGAACTCTACAGTTACTAAAGTCATTCACACAGCCTTAAAGTCTACCTGCTACTCTTGTTCCTCTTATTGAATAAATAGACACAAAAAGCTAGCAGGATGTTGGATAAATTCATGCTAGCCGTTTTTTATTCAAACATCAGATCTAAGCATTCACAGGCACATATTGATTAGATTTCTGACAATAGAGCCGTGTGAGCTGGTGATTGTGGCACAAGATTCAGTGTCATATGGCTTTTCTGTTTAGCGGTTGCTACTGGCAAACACTGGAGCCATCAAAGCTATCGCTGGATGTGCCTGCATTATCTGTCTGTCTTATTGTGAAAGGCTCTTAATGTAGCAGTTTTCTCCTTTTCTCTACACTTGTAATTGTGCAACCAGTGAGCCTATGGATGAAGGGAGATGGCAGCACTGCTGTGAAAAACTATTTGCCCCGCCCAGATTTGTTTGGTTGTTGTTGTTTTTTTTCATATTTGTCACCCTTGAATGTTCCAATTCATCACATTTTAATGTTAGACAATGATAACAAAAGTAAATGCAAACTACAGTTTTTATATTGCTTCATTCATTCATTTCATTTATTTATTCTTTTCAGGCAGATACAATCAAGATGCATTTAAATGTCAAATCATAACTGTCATAAACAAGAATAAGTAAAAGTATATTTAACATACAAGGTTACTAAAGCAAAATTGCCTGAAAAGGAGTGGGATGAAGAAAACTTATTAAATCCCACCCCTGTAATCATTCATAATAAACAATAGTATAATTCCTGCATTTAGCACAGAGTGAATATCTAATGGCAGCTCATAAACAATAAATAGTATTTTCATAACTGAATACAAATATATTAATTCGTAATTTGTGTTACCACAGGTAACAGACAAATAATAATTACATAGTAACATACACACCTACATACACATATACACACATACATACGCATACATACATACACATACATATACATATATACATACATACACAAACATACACACACACACATACAGTATACCAGCAGTGGTAAGAGAACAGACATTAAGAGAACAGACATTTTTGAGTATACTGTGACCAGACCGACTGTTTAA